>OZ024860.1:49025082-49035082 GCA_964017155.1 Oasisia sp. SBJ-2009 | reverse complement strand
AGGACCAGACACCGTCACTTTAACTCTGCTATGATGACCTGACACTGTCACTTTAACTCTGATATGAGGACCAGACACTGTCACTTTAACTCTGCTGTGAGGACCTGACACTGTCACTTTAACTCTGATATGAGGACCAGACACTGTCACTTTATCTCTGCTGTGAGGACCTGACACTGTCACTTTAACTCTGATATGAGGACCTGACACTGTCACTTTAACTCTGATATGAGGACCAGACACTGTCACTTTAACTCTGCTGTGAGGACCTGACACTGTCACTTTAACTCTGCTGTGAGGACCTGACACTGTCACTTTAACTCTGCTGTGAGGACCTGACACTGTCACTTTAACTCTGCTGTGATGACCTGACACTGTCACTTTAACTCTGCTATGAGGACCAGATACCGTCACTTTAACTCTGCTATGAGGACACTGTCACTTTAACAACGTTACCGCGGCCATCCTTGCAGGGAACTGAACTACTCGCGTTGCGTCTACGACCCCGTACCACCCACCGTGGCTCGATGTCACAGCCCTGCTGCATGAAGGCGCCCAGCGAGAACCAGAGACTGTTGAAGATGGTGAAGTTGTTGGTGACCGTCGGCCCGTCCGTGTTGTCCTCGATGTGCCACTCAAACGGACTGAAGCGGCTGACGAGGAACAGCACGACACTGACGCCGATGTAGGCGAAGATGACGCACATCCAGATCTCGTAGGAGAGCGGGAAGAGGAACGAGAACACGCCAGGTGTCTCCTTAGTCGGCTTCGAGATCATGATGCTGATGCCCAGACTCATGAACGGCTTCGAGAAGTCGATGACTCGCTCGCGGACAGACGTGATGGTCAACGGCGCGATGGCGAGGTCGGCCTCCTACAACGACGAACACGTCACACTCGTTGACATCTAGATTTGTTTACTTGATGTACATGTGTGTACAAATCTACATTACGCTCAGTGGTTGAAATCTGGATTTGTTTATTTGATGTACATGTGTGTACAAATCCACATTACGATCACTGGTTGAAATCTGGATTTGTTTATTTGACGTACATGTGTGTACAAATCCACATTACGATCACTGGTTGAAATCTGGATTTGTTTATTTGATGTACATGTGTGTACAAATCTACATTGCGCTCACTGGTTGAAATCTGGATTTGTTTACTTGATGTACATGTGTGTACAAATCTACATTACATTCACTGGTTGACATCTGGATTTGTTTATTTGATGTACATGTGTGTACAAAATTACAAATCTACATTACGCTCACTGGTTGCAATCTGGATTTGTGTACTTGATGTACATATGTGTACAAATCTACATTAGATTATTTGGTAACATTATCAATACACAATTACACACTTATTTATTGGCATTATTGTTACGTAATTTTTTTAAACATATACTAAACTATTTATTACTAATATTAATTATAGATATACTGTCATTTATCAGTATCATTGTGATGTAATTATACACTAGACCGATTATTATGTATTTTATAACTAATACGTAATTTATTTATTTATTTAAAAGTGCTACGCTATTTAATACCTTACTAATTTTATTTATTTATATACCTATACATATTTTTTACATTTATTTTAAAACACTAGTATTTATCTTATTGTATACATATATCTTTTTATTATGTCTTTTAAACTGTAATATGTTGTGAAGCGCCACGAACGATTATGGATGTGGCGCTATACCAAATACATATATTATTATTATTATTATTATTACGCTGTACAGCCAAATGTATTTGGGGCAGGTACTATTTAGCGAAACAAAACCTGAGCATCAGAACGTAGTGAAATTGTCAACGCACGTTGTTTTTGTGTCAGGAAAGGAATGATTGATTCGGGACACAAAACTCTGTTGTCTATCATCAGTATATAAATACCATGACACATTTGTGATAATTTTACATAACTTGTATGCATCCCAGCAATGTGCGAAGCCTGAATTTTGTATTTGTACTATTTCTACATGTTTAGTATTTTATAGTGTTTCATTAGTTGCTTAATAATTAACAATTTACTAAACACTTCAGTTATATTAAGGTCAAAACGTATTCGACATACATGTAAATGTTACCGCAACACAATTTGGTGACATTTACGATCACTCTACTGACTGAGTTATGCCTGGTGTTTCAAGACGATATAGTAACGTTTAACGGTCATTTATGTTTGTTTAGAAACATACCTAATCCATAGTCCGAGCTACTAAAATACAACATACATTATTGTTTACATCAAACAAATTACACTGCTTTTAATAAATGTATCCATCTACACAATACGCTATTCAATAGCGGTACACTCATCATTCAAATGTGTAACGAATTCACAGTAAAATACACACACGATTCATCGCGACAGCTAATTATGAGCAAATCTATATAAAACGGAAGACGACAGTATTTCTCCAAAATACACAAATGTGTATCATCTACCCGTTAAACCGGTCATTCGTGCGCAGTGAGGTCCACGCCACGTCGGTGAGACGAAACGTTGGGACATCGTCGTGGAATTACAGAATAGATTGAATGAAGACACACATTACCCGGAAGGCAGGTAGGGCCATCACATTGCGGGGGACATGTTTGGAGAAGGACAGAAGAGAGTTTAACAAAACGAAAATAGAAACTGATGTTGTGTGGCACGGTAGCAAGACAAGAGGATAGCAGCAGTTGAGATGGGTGAATAGCCTTGCGATCTTTGTCGAACGTTAGTTTCGTGGCTCCTCCTATGACCCTAAAAATGCTCATAGTAGCCTAATTATTTGCATAGTTAGCTAATATTAAGAGTAGTGTAATTGTATTGACCTTAGAAACACAACTGCGCCCATTCTGACATGATATAATTGCAATCGTAATGTAATTCTACATAGTTATTACATGAGTTTGTTGTAGACGTGTATACACGCATATAATTATGAGTATGAATTATTAAGAAGCTGTGATATTTTATGAAAAAGGCGAAGACTGGAAGATTGAGACTTCTCAGTCTGACCGATACAAGATCATAAGATGATATGCTCGATGTAGTCTACCCTGCTATACATAGGTGCTTCAAAGGTCAGTGTACGCATCACGCTGATTTATCTTTTAGCTGTATAAAGATTGTGACACAAAGGAGCGAACACGAACCATGCTGTTAAACTGCCAAAGGATCGCCATTATAATTATGCTAGTCCCGCATATATTGGCTCTATAACATTATGCCAGAATGAACAATAGAATATAATTCTAATTAGCCTCAAACTTTTAATATTTATAATATGTTATACGAATACTAGCAATAGTAACTATCAATATTTATACTACAGCTGTGATATAACGATACGTTGTCATAATAATGCACATTTGTCTTTCATATGTCACAATTACTAAGGATCCAAATGAGATAGCTGCCACAAGAGGCAGCATATGTCCCTCATCGGTTTAACTTACTTCCAACGCAGACCACTCGTCTATAGTGGCACCATCTCTACGATTAGTCGGCACTCAAATCTCCAGATAGCTGAATGAGAAAGGCCAGTTAAGCAGGTGGATACGAATGAACATATAGAAAGGCGTTTGCATCTCGGTGAACTGGGTATGCTATCACCAAGCGGCGAGATTAGCGCATTAATAGGAATTACATGTAGAGAAACTATTACTTAACCTTTCACTTCCGAGTTCGCGTCTTATTTTTTTTTAAATAGCAATAGGAAAAATAGTTATGAAGAGGGAGTAAATTAAATCTGCTGATTACAACGTTATTTATGCTAAGCGGATGGTAAAATAGCTTGTTTTTGATTTTTGGCAACATGATGTAAGCGTTGGTGATATATGAAAATGAGAGTTGCATGAAAAACATAATTCGTTTGTTTACGAAATAAACGACGGGATTTGGTTTGATTGATTGTACACAAACGTGTAAGATTTTTCGAATGCCACACTACAAGAGTAGACAGGATAACAATCAATGAACCATTGTTGTAAAACATATCTTATAATGCGCTAACTTTGTAACAACACAAGTGCAACTCCTCCGAGGGTAGCCCGTCTCTCGATATGTTCATTCACTCCCGTGAACCACTGATCGCAGGCAGACGACTTACACCCTGGATGAGCTCCCCGATCATGCCGTTCCACGAGCCGTTCCCCTCCTGCGACCCGTAATTCTCGTCTCCCACCGCCCGGATGACGTAATCGTAGCCAATGTGCTTTGCGAGCATCTCAGCCAAGTCGACGCAGTATCCTATGTACCTGTCGTTCTCGCTCTGTCCCTCCTTGCCCTCCACGTAGTCGGGGTTGAGCATCAGGAAGGGTTTCGACTACAACCACTCACTCTATAACTCCTGCCCGACGACGTCGCATCGCATTTGCCGACTGCGCATGCGCGTGCTCACGCGCGCGCGATCTCGTGGACGTCCGCGCTCGCTCGCGCCATTGGTGCGCATGCGTACAAAGTCTGAAATTGTGACAAGCAGCGAGCGGCCAATGCCCTATGGTGCCGGTGTGCGCATGCGTAGGTCGGCATCTGGATTCGGTACATAAAATCGTAGAATAATCGCCTCTGGATTCTCCGGATGGCTTTTAGCCGCGCAGCCATTTTTTCGGAGTTTTACGTATGGCTGACTTCGGTATGATACGATGTCTCTTTCGGTTTGTGTTTCACGTATTGGCTTCATCTTCTATCAAACTGTTGAAAACGTATTAATCATGTGTGTCCTCAGTTGAATGTGTGTGTATGTCGATCTTTGAAGTAATAATAGAGCCTTGCGTTACGGAGAAAAAACCGACGGAAGATTACATTAATCACAATACGTTTCTCCCCGAGACACCTCCTTGACCACCGTTTACTTGTGTATGTTCAGTCAGCAGAATATCTATTTCTTATTTCATATGCTACATAATTGGTGCGTTTGTGTTTTTACTTAACATTGATTTGTATCTAGTAACTCGATCGAATATGTAGTCATTACATATAATGTATAAGATTGAACATATAAGGGAAATTTTAAAGCAGTCCCAATGTGTAACACATGTTTCTAGTTATTTCATTAAACAAAATCTGATTAAGCGTGGTTGTGGTCGCTGCATTGATACCAATTACAACTTACTAAAACTACTAGTAAATAATGTAATTACAATACCATTTCATATTTTCCACCATCACCACCATCACTGCGCAGCCGTAGTCTTCTGTGGTTAGGCCAAGGATGCTGTTTTCAGATCTGCCTTCCATTGGTTCGTCCTTCTGGTATTCCTCTTGTTCGTGTCTCTGTTTTATCGTCTTGCCAACATGGTGATATGCAATAGTTGTCGACTTTTTCGTATTCTACGGATATGACCTGCCCAGGTCCACTTCCATCAACAGTTTCATCTTCCTGTGTATGTTTGTGCGTATGTCAGTATACTATTCTTTATCCAGTTAGCATGGATCCATGTTTCCTCGCCGTATGTCATTGCCTGAAGTACGCATGAGTTGTAGACTTGTCTTTTCAAGCAGATTTCAAAGTTATTCTTGGAGATGTGGCGCTGCTTGGCGAATGATGTCGACTTGGTCGTGATTCATCTGTCAATGGCCATGTCTTGGTTTTTCGTCTCCTCATGTTTAACAGCTGTATCTTCGTCCCATGTAATGTTGACAGGTATTGGCCATTATTCTAGAACAGCTTTATTTTCCATTTATTCATCGACGAGCAATGATTTTTAGTTTCATCAGCTAGATCATGCAGCTTTTGTCGTAGTCCGGGCATAAAGCGGAAACACCTGATATATTCTCCCTCTGGTTTCACAGTTCAGCCTTTTGAATTGAGCCGTAAACACTTTGGGCAATTGATGGTATTCCAGTCGTGGGTACTCGTGCCTTGATGTTGATCTTGTTGCTTTCCTGATGTAGATGTCTTCCTAGGCAGGAGTTTGACATACGCGTCTTCTATGATAATAATAATAATTATTATTATTATTATTTTATGAAGTGATAAAACTAATATTAATAATAATACATACAACTGTAAAATTAATTTTCATAACAAAAAATGTAGAAACGTTAAATTATTCATATTAAAACAGTTAATTAAATACCCTATAGAATTAACGACGATGAGTAAAATAAATCAGTAAATAAATAAAACTAATTATTACTCTGTTTACATGCGAAACACATGCTAAACGATGGCACATATAAATGAATACAGTCAATACATGTGTGTAAAAATAACGTAATGTGAAATGTTTTAAATAAATTTTCTAAAATGTCATTGAATATTTAAAAAGTCAGCAGTAATATGCTTTGTAAATGTGCGTTTTAATGCCTTTCTGAATGCCGAAAAAGTTCCGCAGCACTTCTATCCACTGTTCCTCAAGCGAGATCAGTATCGCTGCGGTTTGCACTTAGTCGAGCCTCCTCTTGTAGTCTCGGCACTTCTCCCTGAGTTCCCTTCTTGAAGATTATAAACACTTCCGTTCTTCTATGCTAGGGGTATCTGTCTTTTTGATAATCATTTAACGTACTGCATAATCCTTAATAGGTATCTTCGACAAAGTATCCAATCTTACTTTCATGTTGCGATGTGTATATGGCCGTTGTCTTCATCTTTTAGCACTGTTTTCCCATACCATGGCGTTATCTCGGGTATGTCTGTCAGATCGGTGTGAACTGTGGCACTTTGTTCACTATCGTATGGCTAGGTGTAGACATTTCTCAATTCTTTCTATTTATTTCTTGATGACAATTGTTATTTCTACCCTGCTTGGTTAGAAGTGTAATCCTTCTGTCTTGGCCTAGCGCCTACCTTTTAGTTTATTGACAAAGTTACTCTAAATAATAAAATAACTACGATTGGTTGTTTATACAACGAAGACGTTCCACAGATACGAATGTTTGAAGAATTTGTTTTTCATTTTATGACGGAAAAACTAATTTACGAAGAGAAATTTTGTCATTTTGGAAGAGAGACGGGATGGATGTCACAAGGACGGGTGGAGGCAGGGAGAAGACGACAACAGACATCTACGACACACATCACCTCGCCTCGACTACAGCCAACGAGTGACATTTCTTGTGGATCGACACGAAGCGTTAACTATTCATCAAAACGCAAACCAGTTTCTTGACAGGTCGGCCATAATCGAGACGATCGACGCGCCACTATCTAAACGAACGCACACCTAGCGACCGGTTGCGCATGCGCACACCGCACCCACGCTAACTTACGTTGCGTACGAGTTCGCCAACCATTCCGTTCCACGAGCCGTTATCTAGAATGCCGTATTTCTGGTCGGCCACCGGTTGAATCACGTAGTCGATTCCGACACGATCGGCGATTAACTTAGCTAGATCCGCGCAATAGCCTTCGTACCTATCGTTTCCGGTGAGAGCCGTGCCACCTTTCGGCGTGGGGCGCAGCATTAAATATGGCGCGGTCTGTGGGTAACGGCAGCGGCAGCGGCAATGGTAGCGGTAGCGATAACGGCAGCGGCAGCGGCAGCGGCAGCGGCAGCGGCAGCGAGCGGCAGAGCAAAGAAACAGCGGACATATGTGTTAATGTGAACTAAAGCGCACATAAGTATCGATAACAACGCAGCATTGCAGTTCATGGTAATAAGAAACATGTAGGGCAGTCAGTCAGTCAGTCAGTCAGTCAGTCAGTCAGTCAGTCAGTCAGTCAGTCAGTCAGTCAGTCAGTCAGTCAGTCAGTCAGTCAGTCAGTCAGTCAGTCAGTCAGTCAGTCAGTCAGTCAGTCAGTCAGTCAGTCAGTCAGTCAGTCAGTCAGTCAGTCAGTCAGTCAGTCAGTCAGTCAGTCAGTCAGTCAGTCAGTCAGTCAGTCAGTCAGTCAGTCAGTCAGTCAGTCAGTCAGTCAGTCAGTCAGTCAGTCAGTCAGTCAGTCAGTCAGTCAGTCAGTCAGTCAGTCAGTCAGTCAGTCAGTCAGTCAGTCAGTCAGTCAGTCAGTCAGTCAGTCAGTCAGTCAGTCAGTCAGTCAGTCAGTCAGTCAGTCAGTCAGTCAGTCAGTCAGTCAGTCAGTCAGTCAGTCAGTCAGTCAGTCAGTCAGTCAGTCAGTCAGTCAGTCAGTCAGTCAGTCAGTCAGTCAGTCAGTCAGTCAGTCAGTCAGTCAGTCAGTCAGTCAGTCAGTCAGTCAGTCAGTCAGTCAGTCAGTCAGTCAGTCAGTCAGTCAGTCAGTCAGTCAGTCAGTCAGTCAGTCAGTCAGTCAGTCAGTCAGTCAGTCAGTCAGTCAGTCAGTCAGTCAGTCAGTCAGTCAGTCAGTCAGTCAGTCAGTCAGTCAGTCAGTCAGTCAGTCAGTCAGTCAGTCAGTCAGTCAGTCAGTCAGTCAGTCAGTCAGTCAGTCAGTCAGTCAGTCAGTCAGTCAGTCAGTCAGTCAGTCAGTCAGTCAGTCAGCCAGCCAGCCAGCCAGCCAGCCAGCCAGCCAGCCAGCCAGCCAGCCAGCCAGCCAGCCAGCCAGCCAGCCAGCCAGCCAGCCAGCCAGCCAGCCAGTCAGTCAGTCAGCCGGAGAATATAGACAGAAAGAGAGAGAGTATATAGAGAGGGAGTGAAAAGGAGAGTGAGGGCAGAATGAGGATACGACAGAGAGAGAGAGAGAGAGAGAGAGAGAGAGAGAGAAAGAAAGGGATGACACAGAAAAAAGGAGAGAGAGAGAGGAATAAAGAGAGAGAGAGAGAGAGAGAGAGAGAGAGAGAGAGAGAAAGGATAGAGAGAGAGAAAGGGAGAGAGAGAGAGGAGAAAGCGTGCAGTAAAGACAAAGAGAAACAGAGAAAGGGAGAGACCAACTACGAATATAATAGTTCAATTGTAATACATAATAACATATATTTATGGCAATATGATTGTTGTTCCATGATAAAATGTCTAGCCTACAGACAACCATGACAAGAATATGCAGATACATCATTTTGTTATCCAACTAATAACGATTTTATATAGTGATAATATTTATCATAAAATATATACTAATAATAATAACCACGAAACTAAATAAAGAGTAAGAAACGTACAAACGTACACGGTTAGTAAGCAATATACACATACACAATGCGAACAGTTATCAAAATTACTTGAAGTTCCCACTATATATGCTACTACAAATTAATACTAACCGAACGAAACAAACTTATATTAACTCAGATTGGTTTGTATTAACTTGGAGTCCTGAAAACCCTACTTCAATCGAATTCAGGTCGAATTAGAATATTGGTTAACTATACAATTTATTATTACATTTCCGAATGGTTATTTATCATCAAGCACCAGTCTGATTATTACGTATATTTACACACAACAAGGAATGTATTGATACACAAAGAATATTCCACAGTGTACAGTATATTTACGGTACATTAATATCTACAGTCATCTGGCCATAACATTTAATAGTTTTTATTGTTTACATATATAAGATTCAAATGTTGTTGTTCAGAGAGCGGGTTTTTGTTGCGGTTACTCACCAGTATGGATGTGACAATCCGTGTATGGTTTGCAATTGTGTTGTTGCCCTTGAGTCGGACCAATGCCGGACGGCGCAGTATTTGCAAACCTTCTCCAGGATTCCACGTTCCGATCTACAACAACGTAATCTCACTGGTAATTCACAACAGCCTTATATTTGCCATAACGGTGGCATGCGCAAGATGTGTTAGTGCCGAACCAAACAAGAACTTCTTCATTCAAGTACAATTTCTGATTACACAACTAATAATTTCTACTCACTTCGACGTTCCTACCGCCATCGGCGGCCTTCTTCAGCAACTGATTGTGTTGTGTAATCGGAAATTGTACTTGAATGATATAGTTCCAATTTGATGAACATTTTCACGAATATAAGAACTTGTTCCTTAGACAATTAAATGGCTTAATTTTTAAACATTGTGTCGATTGTTTGGTGCAATATGACAATGACAATGACAATGACAATGACAATGACAATGACAATGACAATGACAATGACAATCACAATCACAATCACAATCACAATCACAAT
>OZ024860.1:49007582-49017582 GCA_964017155.1 Oasisia sp. SBJ-2009 | reverse complement strand
CCAGACGGGTGTCACGTGGGTGGACCGGACGGGTGTCACGTGGGAGGACCAGACGGGTGTCACGTGGGAGGACCGGACGGGTGTCACGTGACAGGACCAGACGGGTGTCACGTGGGAGGACCAGACGGGTGTCACGTGGGAGGACCAGACGGGTGTCATGTCGGAGGACCAGACGGGTGTCACGTGGGAGGCCCAGACGGGTGACACGTGGGAGGACCAGACGGGTGTCACGTGGGAGGATCGTACGGGTGTCACGTGGGAAGACCAGACGGGTGTCACGTGGGAGGACCATACGGGTGTCACGTGGGAGGATAGTTAGCAACACATGTCCGCCTCGAGTTGTGTTCTGAGTCCATTTTTGTACACTTTGTATACTAATGACTGTGATGATTACTCGTAGAGACATGTGGACAGACTTTTTAGTGAACACTCGATAAGCCATAGGCTTCCTTGTTCACATGCCGTCTGGAGCTTGGTTCTGGACGGCAACTTGTTAAACCTTGTTAAACCTTAAACCTGATAACACAACAGACACTCTCGCCTCAACCACGACACATACAACCTACCCTCGTCGTCGACGTAGATGTAGTAGATCTTACGCCACTCGTACTTCCGGATGATGCTGACGAGTGCGCCTGCGTACAGCGGGCTCATGTAGACCTCGTAGTTGTGCTGTTGTCCCGTCGTGTTGATGGCCATGCTCGGCGTGACGAAGGGCATCCTGAAGGTGCTCGTGTACGACTTGATGGCGTTGATGCTGCTCGCCCGGTGGTTGCCGAACAGCGCGACGATACGGCTGCAGACTGCAGAGAGACGGCGGGACATGGGAACTGTCATTTTCAGGACAGTGGCACCGTATGTTTCTGGAGAGGGTGGGATTATTTAGGCTTATCCGCTATGTTTAAGCAAGGGCGTGTATTGGAGGTGTTTTTATTTAAAATACTAATAATTTTATTGATCTATTTATTCTAATATTTTACTAACTTATTATTTTAGCTCACAGTGTTGTATCCTTTACATTGCATGATCGTGAAATTTAATGTACAAATAATTTATTTCTCTATTTATTATATTAATTTATTAATGTATTCATCGTTTTAATGTACACTTAATGTACAGTAAATTGTATTGATCTATTTGTCATATTTATTTTATTAACTTATTACTTTAGAACACAGTCATGTTACAACTGCAGGATAGTGAAACATCACTTTTTAGCAGTAAATACTTGAAGACTTGAAGACTTGTGTGCGCTTCAAGTTGGATGCCGTTGCAGTTTGTTGTAAACTGCAATGGGATTTGTAATGGACGGCTTTGTGTGCGCCTCAGCTCATATAAACATAAATACGCCTCGTTCCAACATAGCGAACATAATTGTGTCATGGAGTCAGTGAAGCATAAGACAAATAGTATGGATATATATAGAAGCAATTATTCGATGTAAGATAGAATTATATTGGCACTGTAAGTTAAAGGGATGATTGAACAAGACCGGACGGTGCAGCCTTGAGAAGGCCGCCTGCAATGGAGAAGACCACAGCTGAGACGGGACAATTCGATGTTAGAAAGAATGTGTAAGTAATACTAAGTATACAGGCGGAGAGACCAGCGCAGAAAGACACGACCCAAACCTTGGCCAATGGAACCGGGAGTAATGGGAAAATACGCGCACTTGAAAGGCACATTGGAAAAATGCACAAAAAAGGGACATTAGACGTAGTTGTTGTGTTTCGAGCAATGATTAGTTGTTGCTGTACTCACTTTCCGTCGTCACGGAGTAGCTGTCGTTCATGGCGATATGGACGAGATCTGCACTCAACCTGAGCCGAGATTGTTCTGTGTTGAACCCCATCAGTTTGTAGCTGAGGGCCGTGCTCGTCTCGACAGACGTGTAGTCAAACATGGCGCCTACAGCGGACACTCCGTTATAGAGAGACACATACACACACACACACACACACACACACACACACACACACACACACACACACACACACACATATATATATATATATATATATATATATATATATATATATATATATATATATATATTTATATATATATATATATATACACGCACACGCACACGCACACGCACACGCACACGCACACGCACACGCACACGCACACGCACACGCACACGCACACGCACACGCACACGCACACGCACACGCACACGCACACGCACACGCACACGCACACGCACACGCACACGCACACGCACACGCACACGCACACGCACACGCACACGCACACGCACACGCACACGCACACGCACACGCACACGCACACGCACACGCACACGCACACGCACACGCACACGCACACGCACACGCACACGCACACGCACACGCACACGCACACGCACACGCACACGCACACGCACACGCACACGCACACGCACACGCACACGCACACGCACACGCACACGCACACGCACACGCACACGCACACGCACACGCACACGCACACGCACACGCACACGCACACGCACACGCACACGCACACGCACACGCACACGCACACGCACACGCACACGCACACGCACACGCACACGCACACGCACACGCACACGCACACGCACACGCACACGCACACGCACACGCACACGCACACGCACACGCACACGCACACGCACACGCACACGCACACGCACACGCACACGCACACGCACACGCACACGCACACGCACACGCACACGCACACGCACACGCACACGCACACGCACACGCACACGCACACGCACACGCACACGCACACGCACACGCACACGCACACGCACACGCACACGCACACGCACACGCACACGCACACGCACACGCACACGCACACGCACACGCACACGCACACGCACACGCACACGCACACGCACACGCACACGCACACGCACACGCACACGCACACGCACACGCACACGCACACGCACACGCACACGCACACGCACACGCACACGCACACGCACACGCACACGCACACGCACACGCACACGCACACGCACACGCACACGCACACGCACACGCACACGCACACGCACACGCACACGCACACGCACTTACGAACACACATACACGCATAGGCAATCACCACACCACCACCACCACCACCACCACCACCACCACCACCACCACCACCACCACCACCACCACCACCACCACCACCACCACCACCACCACCACCACCACCACCACCACCACCACCACCACCACCACCACCACCACAACAACAACAACAACAACAACAACAACAACAACAACAACCACCACCACCACCACCACCACCACTATGTTTGGTTCAAACGATATCCTTGACAGTATCGCTTCGCTTTCACGAAATATTCACGAACCTATGTCAACAATATTAAGTTTGAATATAATTACAGACACACGTGTCGTTAGTTCGCACTGACACAAAAAGCGTCTCGGAAACATAATAGTTTAAAGGTTTCGTAGGCAGATTCCGTTTCGTATTAGAGTTACGATTTGTTCGTCTTTGTGACAATTTATTACACACATGTCCACAGCGACAACAATGTATATTGACCGTAACTAAAATTGACAACAACAATGTTCAAGTTATGGGAACGTCGAACACATATAGTCGGGGCGCACGGGTCCAAATTTTGGAGGTAGTGGACACCTCGTGCTATTTTTGGTTGTCGTGTATTTTATTAAACGTCAAACCCTCCCGAACAATATTCCAGAGGGCAACCTTCTCAAATCAGTGTACCTCATTCCGAAAATTGCGTTTATATCCATGCCCTTAATGGCCCAGTTGTATACATTTCTCTTTCCCCATTTTTACAGTAACTGTATAACAATACATTTAAGTGTAGTATCAGATAATCAGGAATGACGATAACTATTATTTATGGCAATAGCTTTTTGATACGTTTATTTTTTCAAGATGCCAAACACAAAACATTGGACAAAATAACGATAAATCAGTTCGGTTTCCCAGTTGACATCACACAAAAGGAGTTATAGGTCCTCTTAATATGTAATCAATATACTTATGTAATATATCAAAATGATGTGCATTCAATTACCTACTGAATACTGCAAAGCAATAGTAAAATAGTGCTACGTTATACGTAATCACGAGCCAAACATCTACCCAACCCCCTAAGTGTTGCGCAATCGTGACGTGACGCAAATCGGAGTAGATTTCATTGATTGTATCATTTTCGCGTTCCTTAGGGTAATATACACTATTAAAGACAGAGTACTGATGCATAATCTACTGCTGGTTATTAATGCGATGTGTGTTAAGACAACATAAAATTATGATAACATTATTCGAAAATAAAAACAAAAGTGGTATTCACTCACATCTTAAAGATTGTTCTGAGTCACCTGTGTCACTCTTGTCACAGCCATTGTTTTCAACAAGAGTCCGAACAGGTATTACTCGCCTACATATGGTATCGTTCCGTTTGCACTTGCAAGCAGCACAACGCGGCACTTGGCATTTAGCGCAAGAACAATTACAAGGGCATTTGCTGGCGACACGTAACTTGTATACCATTGTGAAAGTTCTGGTAAAGGCGGCACCGTCAAAGATACTGGTTCCAAATGTGTGGAACCCGTCTTCCAACCGATATATAATAATTTCTCCTCCATCTTCAAGTGAGTCTCTTTCACAACAGCTGTCAACCTCAAGCCTTACAGCCTTGATGCATCGATCCATTTGACTCAAACAAAGCTTGCGGTACCTTAGAACATTCATATTCTCCGATGATTTCCTCAAGATTGACATTTTCCCCAATACCTTTCTGATGAAGAAGGCGTATCAGCACGACAACTTCATTGATCAGCTGCTACGTCTGCTTCTGCAGCACAGTAAGATGTTATTGAGGATGCAGTTCTTCAAATATGCTGTCACGTACCTTTTGGACTTTGCGTTGTCATTCAAATATTCCTGGAGCTCAGTTTTGCAAATATTTTTCACAGTTTTCAGAGTGTTCATGATAGTTACAGTGGCTCACTGTTTCGTGGCAATATTTAGTATGTTGCTAGAGTCTACCGTGACGGGATTGATCATGTGCTCTTTTTATGCATACTTGATTGATCATTTGCTGGTTTCCATCTTCGTGGGATTGTTAGACTGCAGATGATTCATCACTTCTTTGAAATGGAATGATACCTCAGATACACAGGCTTTGTGTAATGCTACTTGGTTCGTACTTTAGCATCCAGGGGTATTTATGTAAGCCCACTCGCACTTTCATTCACATCTATGCTTTATGTCTGCCCATGAGCTATTTTAGAAGTGATACATTTGAATGATTCAGCTTTTTTCGCACATCATATTGACCTTTCGTGAAGTACTGATATACATATGGTGCTGGGTTCTTCAGGTTGTTCATTTCCTTTAGGCACATTGGCAGCGAATAAATGTAGTTGTGGTGACCAGCAGAAACAACAAATGGGAGCATGTTATTATACTAAACCAAATTTTCCCAATTGCCCATTTTCCCATTGTTCAAATGCACCCGTGCCTCCCGTAGTCATTTGTGTTCAAAACCTTTGTTAGCCGTCCCTTGCTTACACAAACCAGTTTCTATAAGGATAAGACTCCACATAATTTTTCCAACTGCGCCCATAGCGTTTACAGTGAGATGAAACTACACACATGACAATAAGATGCCAATGTCATCATCAGGGGAAGCTTGCTCCCATAGCCCATATGAAATATCGTGCAAAGCCTGATCAGCCATAACTACTGTGTGTTTCACCCCAAACTTATTGGCCAGCTTTAATTGCTGCATATTCTAAGCGGATCTATTTGAACAGGATGGATCATTAAACCATACATAAAGCATGTGGCTGGCACTGTTGAAGCCAGTGTTGTGTAGAAAGCATTCCAGCATTGATAGTGGTTGCTTCCGAGCTCTACTTTCTTTACGGATGACGAACGGCAAAATTGCCATGCCACAATCATCAACTGAAACTATTGATCACATATAGGTTGCAAATATATAGTCCTCATCTTTACAAGTAATCTGGCTTTAAGCTTTTCGCACAAAGAAATGTAGTGTGGTTAAATTTGAGAAGGTATGGCGCTCGACAACAAAAAGATTCAATACGTTATGATGATAACAGTGCAAAATTCTTCGTCCTTGCCGTCACCAAATTGTTATCTTCAACAATCAAAATAGCTTATGCAGACGAGTAGTTACCGTTTTTTAGACATTGTCAAATATAGTGATGTCACATACCATATAATTGGTAATCATAAGTGTCCGTTGTGTTTATTTTGTTAGTTTCGTATATGTTGTCGGTAAAACACCGTAGACACCAAACTAAGTTAAAATGACTGATACGCTGCAAAACATGTCATTCAAACATGATAACATACCTCATGTATTTGAAAACAAGAATACGTTATATTTAATTTACTTATTAGACGCAATGTATTTATATATTCAAGTTATTCCAGAGATGATGTTAAAATCTAACGTCAAACCAAAATGAGGTGGAGAAGTATACACTGTATGTTGATTCTAGAACAAGTGATGTTCAAATGTATTTTACAATTGTATGGTATAAATCAACCGAGAAATGAATGGGGATACCTTTGATATGTTCACTCATTATATAGCTTGAATATGTAGTAAGGTGACTACGGTACATTTATATGAAATCGACGACAAAACGGAAATGTTTTTCTACTTATTCTTTAATTGTTTGTTTCTCGTTGCCTTAAAATATATACATTTTTATAATATATTTGTGGTCTGTATTCCTCTCACCATTCCGGATATATTTTGATACAGAGACTAGCTAATTTCATTAAATAAACCATGAATATTTCATAATTAGCCATTGTGACTTAACAGTCATTCAGACACCTTCAGGCCTGAATTGAAGTTAAATTTTCAAGTGCCGTGTTGTGTTGCTTGGCCATACGATGGGAAAGATATCAAATATGGGCGAGTAATACCTGTTTTAATTCTTGTTGAAAAAAATGGCTATGACAAGAGTGACACAGATTACACAGAACAATGTATAAGATGTGATTGAGTAACACCTTGATGTGTTTTTTATTTCGAATAATGCGTGTTATCATAATTTTATATTGCCTTAACAAACATTGCATTAATAACCAGCTGTAGGGTATGCATCAGGACTGTCTTTACTAGTGTATTATTACACTAAGAAACGCGAAATTGATACAATCAATGAAATCCACTCCGATTTGCGTCACGTCACGATTGCGCAACACTTAGGGGTGGGGTACACGTTCGGCTCGTGATTGCGTATATTATAGCACTATTTCACCACTGCTTTGCATAATCCAGTAGGTAAATGAATGTACATAATTGTGATATATTACATAAATATCTTGATTACATACTAAGGTAATTATAACTCCTGTTGTGTGATGTCAACTGCGAAACTGAACTGATTTTTCGATAAATTGTCCAATGTTTTGTACCTGGCTTCCTAATAAATAAACATATCAATACGATATTGCCATGCATATTAGTTCTCGTCATTCCTGATTATTTGATACTACACTTAAGTTTGTTTTCACACATTTCCTGTGAAAATGTGGAAAGAGAAATATATGCAGCGCGGCCATTAAGAGACCACATAAGCCAGAATGTAAATGCAATTTTTGGAGTGAGGTACACTGATTTCAGAGGGTTGCCCTCTGGAATATTATTAAAGAAGGTTTGAAGTTTAGAAAACGACAGGGCAACCAAAAATAGCACGAGGTGTCCACTTCGACCCCCGTGCGCCCCGACTATGCACGAATAACAGTTGGAGCCTAAAGAATTCAAAGATAAACTAAAAAAGTAAACAAACAGGGCGTGCATGTTATTAGTCCGATTACATCACATGCCTGAGTTGCATATCACCGCCCCCTATCAATCCTGTAGGCGCCCCATTTTACTAGTTATTCCCATTTTGTGTCAAAACATTACGTCAATCCAAAACGAGGGGTGACGTATATGTTAGTTCAAAAACATGTGATGTGATGATACATTTTACAATGTCGTGGTATATAACAACAGAGGAATGAATGGGGATCGTTTTGATATGTTAACCATATATTTTGAATATATATTAAGAAAACTACGGTAAACGTTACATGATGTCGATGACGAAACGGAAGTGTTTATTTTAACAAATATTGCTGAATCTGTTGCCTTAAATGTTCATTTCAATAAGATATCTATTGTGTTTATGCTCCTCTGCAATACGAATAGTTTGCCATAAAAATTAGCTTTGTAGCCCTAAACAAACTATGAGAAAAACAAATTGCAATTGTGATTAAACGGCCATTCCGGCACCCTATACGTCTGAATTTAAGTGCGATTTTCGGAGTGAGGTACACTGATTTCAGGGTGTTGCCCTCTGAATTATTGTTAAGGAATGTTTGAAGTTTAGAAAACAACAGGGCAACCAAAAATAGCACGAGGTGTCCACTTCGACCACCGTGCGCCCCGACTAATAATGTTTTACTCAATAAAATATTTTAGACAGCAATATACTCTTATATCTGCATATACCATGAGTAATAATTTTGCAGTTTACCGCAATCAATGACAACGCTAGCGACATTGCCATCGTCGTTTTCACCAGAGCGCATGTGCACGACAGTTTTCACGCAACGCAGCGCAGCGCATGACAGACTGCTACCAATTGTCATTGTTTCAAAATTTCTGTTTGTACGACAGAAACAATACGTAAAGCAACACGCTTGCACTGACCCTAGGCGCAACCGACCTACCGATAGTTAGTGGATGGGCAAATCCTTTCGCGTGTCCAGCTTCCAACCGGAGCAGAATGAAGACAAAGACGAGCATCCATGGAATGGCCGCCATATCTACGTGGATATCTCGGAACAACCTACAAGCGTTGTCTTCCAGGAGCAGCCATCCTACACCGCTGTAGCTGGCCGTGCGTGCAGCATCCTACCCGCTCGCCTCCAATGCTCTCTCTCTCTCCGCCGATCCGCGTTGTCAGCAGACCAGCTTACTGCGCATGACCGACGGCAAAATTGACAGCCACAGTCGAGATGGGACATTTGTTATGTTAACGCAACAGCGCTGACGAAACGCCCAGAACACAAACAATACACACGCAACCTCGGGAATGCTACATACACATTCTGCAATAATCTAGAATGATAACGCTGCTGAAATTGCGAGAAACTATTGATTTTTGAACACTTCAGGAAGGAAGATCGGGGCCGATTCACGCGGAGACAATCGTTTCGAATAACTTATCCCTGGCGGTTTGTGTCGATGCTGAGGCAGTCGTCTGTAGTTCGGCGCACATACACATTCTGCAATAATCTACAATGATAACGCTGCTGAATATCATATCCCCGGCGGTTTATGTCGATGCTGAGGCATCGTGTGAGAGCCGAGTAACGTTATTATACAAATTGCGTTGCGCTGTCACGCTTACATTTTCCCGATCGTTATAAAATTTCCGATTGATGTTTCTGCACATGCGCGATAAATGTAAAATCATTAATGTGCAGCGAACAGACAAAGCATTTTGGGTATAAATGCCCCGGGCTGTTCGTTAACTCTCCTGTGATGATTATTGTATAGAGTTGCTTAAAATGTGGTTAATACAACAAAATATTACGTTTGTTTAAATCACTGTCACGGATTACAGTGCACTATGGTCACGTGATATACGCTTGCTATTAAAACATGCCTCAAAACCTGTTTGCCTCGTGTTAATTTGCGACAAATAACTTTGCTGAGAGGTTATATACATCCTAACGAACAACCCGTAGTGTTTATACCATAAATGCTTTGTTCTTTCGCTGCACATTGCTGAATTTACATTTATCGCGCATGCGCAGAAACGTCAATCGGAACATTTATAATGCCGGAAAAATGTAAGTGCTACAACGTCATTACAGGCGGGCAAATTAGTCGTTTCTAATTCTGCGCACGAACGTTTACGGAAAAATATACGCCCTCTCGAGCGAGTGGACAGCGGAAGTGACGGAGACAGCAGCCCGACTG
>OZ024860.1:48992582-48997582 GCA_964017155.1 Oasisia sp. SBJ-2009 | reverse complement strand
TTTATTTATTATACTATTAATTTTATTGATTTATTTAGGAGTATATTTTATTAACTAATTTATTATTTTAGCCCACAGTGACGTATCTTTTATAATGCAGGACAGTAAAAGTTGTTTTGCAATCAATGTTTATTATATTTATTTATTAATTTATTAATTGCTTTAGTCCACGTGACAGGCAGCAGGACAGGGCCACTTCATGCATAATTAATTGTATTTTTCTATTTGCCGTATTTATTTTATTAAATTAGTTATTGCTTTAGCACACAATGACGTTTTGAACCTCAGGATAGTGAAATATCAGTTTTTTGAAGTACATTCTTGAAGTATTGAGGAACATTCATAATTGTGCCCAACCATCCTCTTACCCACCCACCCACCCAACCAACCAACCAACCAACCAACCAACCAACCAACCAACCAACCAACCAACCATTCATCCATCCATTCATCCATTCATCCATCCATCCATCCATCCATCCATTCATTCATTCATTCATTCATTCATTCATTCATTCATTCATTCATTCATTCATTCATTCATTCATCCATCCATCAATTCACCAACCCTCCCTCCCCTCCTTCCTTCATCCCGCCCTCCCTCCCTTCTTTCCTCCTTCCCTCCCTCCCTTCGTCCATCCCTCCCTTCCTCTCTCCCTCCCTCACTCCCTCCCTTCCTCCCTCAATTAATTAATTAATTAATTAATTAATTCAATCATTCGTTCTTTCTTTCTATGCACCCACCGTCGTTAACAACTGTAATGCCACATACGGGTGTTTAGATTGACCAACCGTCTTAACCTGGTGCGCTCCTGAACTTGCTTTCCAAAGGACAGTGGCTCAGTTGAAGTTATGTCGTTATCCTTCTTGCTCCGTAGCCACCGGACATTGTGCCGCTAACTGTGACAGCTGCAAGTATACCGGAGCGGGCAAGTGTGACCGTGACAGCTGCACGCGTGGGTACAAACTGAACCGAAAAAGTCAATGCGGTAAGCGTGATTATCTGTCTTTATAAATTGACATCAGCCACAACAGTTTGACTAGGCCACGATAACTATGAATTTGCTTTCTTTTGTAGAAACTAATAAAGTATAAGGCAGGTAGTTAGTGTTGTTGCGTGTGTTTGTGGGTATAAATTAACAAAGGGTAAAGAATGCGGTGAGAATGAACAAATAAATAAAACACAGGATATGAGTGGATTTCTTTGTAGGCATATCAAACGAGAGTGCAAAATAACAAGATGATAGTTGACGTAATTTAAGTTATACAAGACGTAACGTATATTATTATTGTTGTACATGTACAACGAATTATCTAAGCAAATTCAAATCCCAAATCCGTTGTATCTTGTTTCTAAATGTTTTGCTCACCGTTAGAGGAAAACACCTGGCAACGTTTTTCTACGTTATGGACCCAACAATGTTAACATAAACAGATCGTTTGCTAATGCAATTACATTTTTAAAGTCAGTGTTTTTGAGAACACGAATATAAAATTCACAACTACCGCATTTCTTGGGACAATCAGTTTTTTGATAGAAAATCACGCGACCAATTCCGTATATTCCGCTTTTCACAAATCTGATTTATTAAAAACATTAAATGTAAGCGTGTACCTACATAACATCTGAATAGTATAATCAATGTAAGGACGACACCAGAAAGTGCATACAATTATTTCCATCATGACAAAAACAATAAATTTATTTAACACAACAGATACGTTCTGCCATGCTGTCATAAAACTTTCTGAATTTCAAAAAATTCTTGTTAATAAAAACATGCTACACCATCGTATCTTACCGAAAATATTAATATTATTGGTCACTATTTTTCTCAACTCTTTAGAGTCCAAGGTTTTTAATTATGTCATTAACTGATGATTTATAATGACCTACTTCAAGGCACATTTCTTCAAAATGGAACACACATTGGGCGGATTTCCAACGAGATCCTACACAGTTTCGAATCCTCTGTTTCATTTATGTTCAGTTCAAAAAAGTTCAAATAATTGTCACTGTAGCATTGATACAAACTCATCCCGACAAACATGCGACACATTACTAAATTGCGTCTTTGTTGCACATCTATCTTGAACATGTCAGCCATGCATTGGTACCGAGTAAATCACTGACGTTAATATGTAAATATAACTGAGAAAGGTTAGTTTTAAGAACTCTTTTAAATGCGTAATACAAAAGGGTAGAGATACGTTATACGTTGTGTTTCAGTCAAGTACTAGGTTGAACATCGTCGACACAGCAGGCCGATTATTCCGACAGAAATGCAACCGTAATACCTCCAGGGACGACGAGGACGAAGCCGGATGAGACGACACGCTGGAGAAGCAATGACGTGACATGTCCGTGAAACCAAACCGACAACAGCAAACCATGTCCGCCTACGCATGTAGAGACAAACGATCAGTCGAAGACTCAACCGGGAAGATTAGTTGAGAAAACATTGCATGTTTGTCGATCAACATACGAGTTTCGTTAATTAGAGGAACATCCAATGATAACTCTAGAAGATAGCAAATATTTTAATTGTAAGGACTACTAATCTATGATCTTTTGGCTAGAGTCAGGGTAACATGATTACACTATATTTTTATTTGAAAATATTTGAATATTATACAATGTTGATGTCCAATGTTATTCACGAGAATTTGTGGTGTCATCACCATGCCACGATTGTTGTGCCATTTAACATAACTGGTATTCTTGGCAACAATACGTCTATTGACATCGCTAGTTTTGGGCACGTTTGTGTAGATAAATGGTTTCGTGCAAACTAGATAATAAACCAATGCATTTTTCTTAATAAACAGATGACTGACAATTCGAGTGCTATTTACCCAACGATGAGTGTATATATATATATATATATATATATATATATATATATATATATATATATATATATATATATATATATATATATATATATATATTATAATAGTTACTATGTTATGATCTGTTAGCTAGAATCGGGTGAACATATTGACTTATACATGAAGGTTTTGGACAGAGGCAGAACATACTACCACGAGTTTTAACATGATCAGTCACGCCATGAGAGTTGTGCCTTGATTTTAAATGATTGTTATTCTTAGATCATAGTAACACGTGTATTTGCATCGCTAGTTTTAGACACATATGTAGATAATTGGCTTCCAAAAAATGAATGAGTTTAATTGCAAAGAAATGTCACGTTGTTGTATGTAATGAAACAGTACTTTGGGTATGGCACAGTTTAACAGTTGAAAGAAGAGATCCACGCTGTGTTAAGTATGGTGTACTATACCTCTCAAAGACCGTGCGATTGATGCAAATTGTTTCATCTGTGGTATAAACAATAAAACACATTTACGTTATTAAGTTTTATGTTTCCATGAAATGATACAAACGCTGTCGATAACCTGCTAGTCATGTTCTGTGTCATGGTAATCAATATTACCGAACCGAACGATGAAAGTGACGGATTGTTGAAGACAGCGGGTAAGCCATGGTAGTATTCTTCAAGCCGGCCACCCATCCTCAAAACCCTGTTAGAGGAAGGAGGAGGTGTGATTTTCCAAATGCTACAACAAGCGAAAGGAGTTTACCCTCCTCCCGACCATGGTTACTTAAAATTAATTTCAGCGATCCGGACATATCTATCTTAAATAGCCCTATTAACGTCCAGTAATTAATTATATTATGGGTAATGTCAAGTTGACCGCATTCGACGTCTCGCCTCGTTCCATCGAAGTTCGGACAGTCCGGCGAAGTGTCCATCGTGTGTTCTCGGGTGACGCGGGAGTCTGATCCTAGATCTTCGAGCAACAGGAGAAGACGCTTCTGGATCCAGATCTAGAAGCCGCGATATATCACGTTCTTGTACCTGGACGTTGTACGTTCAGCTGGTTGTCACGCTGAAACGGACGTGGCTACTTGCTAACCACTCACCTAAATGCATGTAAAACACCCAATGTCAATCTTGTCAAAAGTATCTTCGACCTAATCCTAACCCTAACCCAAGCCTAACCGTAACCATTTTTCCATATACTAACAACCAACAATGGGTATTTGTCGTGCGTGAGTGGTTAGCAAGTAGCCATTGCCCGCAGAAACAATGAACGTCACGTGGCGGCAGCCCCGCGTTGTTTGAATGGATAACATGTCAACATTTCAAGTTGGTCGAATTTAAAACATAACAACCAACATAACTTACACATAATTATATACTTTTGCTTGAAGACCTTGTCGATGGGGAACGACATTAAACGATAATATATCATAATTAAAGACTACAGTCGCACTGACGTCACCACAATTTGTGTAAGCACAAATACGTTTTACGCCGATGCGCAACTCAGATATCGAGACAGTTCCGTCTGCGTCAGTTCTCGGCTACTTCCAATAATGTCACATCTCTAGATCTGAATCACAGACCAGAAAAACAATTCGATATATATATATATATATATATATATATATATATATATATACCATTATTTACATAGAGAGACACACACGCAGACACACACGCGCACGCGCACGCCACACGCGCACGCACACCACACCACACGCACACCACACCACACGCACACCACACGCTCACGCTCACGCTCACGCGCACACGCATGCGCACGCATTCGCACACGCACGCACGCACGCACGCACGCACACACACACACACACACACACACACACACACACACACACACACATACATTATATAGATCTATATAGCGGGTTGTAGATTAATTACCTAGACACCGCGAGGTGGCAGCACGTCTGCATTCCTTCCATTCGCTTTAGTAGGATCCTTTGAAATCTTTACAGGTAGAAATATGAATATAAATCATATATGTGTATAAGCTAAAACTCTGTTTTCGAAATTATTCACAATTTAATGGTGTATGACAGTAATGTATTTTGTGGACAAAATAATAAATTTATGAAATATATATAACATGGATTTGCTAAATCGGTCTGGCGGTCGGTCTGTTGTATT
>OZ024860.1:48930082-48990082 GCA_964017155.1 Oasisia sp. SBJ-2009 | reverse complement strand
AATCATCCTCAATTAGCTATTTACCGTGCAGGCGCGTAGCGAGCGAGAGTTTGTATGTTGGCATGCCGTATGCGTGGGCAATAGACAGAACAGCATGCCATATGTTCAATAGACAGAACAGCCAAAACAACGCCATCTTAGCACTGAATTCAATCGAACGTCCCGCGACGTTTCATCGACTGTAAATGTACATTAATGTAGATATCATGCTTTCATATTGGCGGACATTTGATACGATATCAATATTTAACTATGTCTGAAGACGTAGTACTCTCGTGTGATGCATACGGTGAGCTATAGATGATTTGAAACATCCTTTCCGGTATCGAGCCAGCAAACCTGTCGTCGGGCCACCAGTCGACGTTCCATCGGTTGTAAATGTTCATTAATGTACATATTATACCTTCACATTGACGGACATGTCAGACTGTATCCATATTTAGTTATGTGTGAGGCTTCGGAGTCATGCGAGTTCAACAGCTGATTGTAGGATGATTTAAACAAGCGTTCCACAAATGTTTGGAAAACAGTGCCGCATTTTACACACGTCAAGAATACGTAAAAGACGGCACACAGACCCTAGTTGTGGTACCTCATTACTACAGTTAGACATTGTTAAATCATTATGCTCACGGTATTTATTATTTGTTATCAATCGCGTCCTAAGATGCTTGCGGTCGGAGCTTACTGGAATTATTTGCAGTGAATGCGCAGTGAGTATTGGTCTTTTTATACATGTAAGTGTCGTGGTTGAAAAGGTTGGGAGTACTTGGTCTTGGACGTCTTGGAGGCAGGAAGTCCATTTTCCATGTTGACATATAGTGATATAGGGCTTTGTTTTGTTTTTGGTTGTAATAATCGGACTGTCCCCAAATAGTGTTTTATAGTTATAGTGTCTCACGGATGATTATAAGCAGAAGCAGTGGAACATTTTGCCGGTAACAATGATCACGAAAATCATGCATTTTAATCGATTGTTATGCTAGTTCCCATGGCATCGGCGTCTAGTCTAGTACTTGTGTTTGACGATCTTGAGACTTGACTAGTAATGACGAATGCCGTCTTTCGCGCAGTACACCCTGTTTTGGAGTAAATATATACATGTGTTATGATTATGTGCATTTAGACAACTTGTCAGATATAAATGCTTATCGAACTGTTGTGACACCCCAACGTACAACAATATAAAATGCAACTTCCACAAAAGACACATACGGCCTAAAATCGTGTATACTATCCGCGCAACGTAAATCGCTATATGTCTACGACAGTGTGGTAAACTCAATATTAAATCGAACATTTAAGATAAGAAAGATTTTTATGACCTGATTTTCCTAGTATTTATCAGTCGGAAGCTACAATTGTCACCCGTCGTTAGAATATTATTCTTGTGTCCACTCCCCAATCGCTTCAGTCGCGCGGGATCTAGCCGTCTTGCGATGTTACAGCCATCTGATACATATCCATACGATAAAGGGACAATACATATTAATAGTGATTTGTTGATATTCATATGTATTAGTATGAAATATCATTCCGGTTGCGTGTCCGAGTGTGCATGTCGGCTACACGTGGTTTATTTACGATGACACCTGATCAGCTTACGGCTGACTTGCTGAGTCGTGCGAGGTGCTGGATGTATGAGGTCGATACGTGACCTACATGGCTAAGAACATTCTAACGCTGAGACATTTACAAATAAGTCCTCTTACGGTTGACGTAAATTATATGCAGAGTGGTGGCCGCTAAAAGGAGCACAGTGTCAGTGGCGTCTCTTCGTCTAATGGTTCAGCATAATTTATTAATATTTCATTTGTAATACAGCACGTCAACACGTTGGCAGCTTGACGTAAGAAACAGACGGGAGCCAACACTTTGTACAGCTCTAGGTCTAGGAGTAGGTGTGGTAGACAGAAGCAGACGGGAGCCAACACTTTGTACAGCTCTGGGTGTGGTAGACAAGATTGTATGCACCTTTGTTATGTAGTTATGCATTTGTAGCAACGGCACGCAACATTTGTTACACATCTGGTGACGACAGAAATTATTTGATACGCCGCTATTAACGCTAGACGATGCTTTGTAAACCTTAAACCTCTACTAATGATAAACAACGGTGTATTCAACTCCCGTAGTCGTAAGCAATATTTTGTGCACCTCCAATAACCGTGGAATAGTTTTGTAGCCTCTATTCACGGTAAACGACATGTTGAACACCTCTTGCTGCAGACACCGCTATTACAACTCTACTAACGGACCACAGACCACAGTAGCCGCTGAACTAGCCATCATGCATCATTCAGATTGTCAGCGTTTTTCAATCTGTCAATCTGACAGCAAGTTTCAGGACTATCCTCTCCGTCAAGGATTTTGGCAGTAATTTAGGTTGGTTTGTTATACATAAAGTATTGAATGTAAAACCATACTACACCCACAGAGAAGTTTCTGAGTGTTTCTGAGTGTTTGCCAGTAAGGTTAAAAACATATCACATAGACTCTTTCAAGTTGAACATTTCCTACTGTTGATTGACCATTTTCTGCAAAATCATGCCTGAAATCGTGGAATTTCCCTAACTTAAAATGCCTAGAAAAGGGTTAATTAATTCAGCGTTGATCCATATTTGATTCTGCACTATAGTATTATGTTAATAAATATCAGAGAAAGCAAACTGGGTTCATTTGATATGAGTTTTTTTCTCAGAATTTGAGTGTATCCGATAGAAAGGGGTTAATATCTAGAGTTGCCCAATAGATGTCACCGGGCACCCTCCTGATTCATGTCCCAGGCTACCAAAATCAACAGAGAAAAAAACTGTATCCGACAAAACCAGGTTCAACCCCACGACTCCTCGACTAGGTAGTCAACATGCTCAATCACTTGTACTAACATTACACATATTACAACACATTTACTAACGGTAGTCAATATGCACAATAATGTATACTAACTACAGATAACACATTTTGCATACTACCTACCGGTAGACAACGCAATCTCATCTACTAACGGCATACAACATAAACAGATTGTTTTCGTTTGTTAACACGATAAAACTAACCAATCAGGTCCACTTACGTTAGTCGACACAAAAATGGACCAACTAGTCTGTACGATTAGCTCCACGAATTTCATTTGGTTTAGCCAAATGTGCACACACAAAGTCCGTCGAAATATGCAGCAGTATGTACGATTTGGGGAAGTTAGGTTTACGGCTCGCATCGCAGGGAAATAAATCGCTCCAGTGGTGACGTGCTATGCACTGTAACGCTATTGTTGTGCCCAGTACGCCGCCATTTCCCTACGTCACAATCAAAAGTATGCGCGAGATCTCCGTAAAGTTTGCCCTTGCCACCAATGTTGATACCAGTTAAATATGCGAATTACATTATTACTGTAATACGACATCTCCCAGAGCAAATATTATTGCATACACTTTACTAACTTTCGTTTTTGTCATAAGTGTAATCTTCTGAAACAAGAATTGCAACAAAATATGAAACACAACGAAAAGCACATGTTCAGACAGCAATTTCATCGATCACTTGATGGGATTTGCTAAGCAGTTGCATCAGTTGTGGTTACGATTTTATCATAATCGGGCATTGTGACGGGTGATTCTGGGCAACCATGTCACGTGAGGTGTTTCGGTGACGGCTATTGGTTGTGATTTTGAAACTATTTTGGTTCGCCAATTTTAGGAACGGGTCGACATATTTTAGGAACAGGTGATAGCTTGGACCAAAAGCGTAATAGTGTACGATTTTTAATTGTACACACTAATGATATCACTTTCATACAGTAACAGTGTGAACGGCACTTAGCAACTGAAAATTCCCATTTTATGAACCAAATACTTACTCATTCAACTGAAACGAGCGTGTATGCAATGTCTAGTAACGACTGTTGTCAAAATGATATGAAAGAGTCGTACTTTGACATGGAACGGTCAACAAGCCTTACAACACACAAAGGGTCATCGGGTCAATGTGTGCTGCACGAACGAAGGTTATCGTCCTAGTGGTCAGATCCATCACCCTTGACACCGCATCCTTGGCCGCTATCCACCAGTTGGCCTCACTGGAGCCAATACGGTGCAAATCGTCCCTTGCACAGGTGTTTCAGTGAAACGAATCGTCATAAACATGTTTACTCGTGGGTCTGGTGAGTAAAACTTACGGCGACACGTGATTTAGGAGACAGTCCAGCCTGTATGCTGGTCACTGCGGTCACTAATAGCCAATACGTTCTACGGACACAAATTAACCGATCAAGAATGAAGCCTTTATGCATCTTACGAGGGAAAGGGTCAAGCGTGATAATGAAGTGACCGATTGTTTGATGTCTGCGTTCCACGGCGCCGAAGGACAGAGTTAATATCAATTTACATGTGGACTTTTAATCCAAACGAAATAATATTATGATGTGTGTTTATAATACAGTTGTGATATGTAAATTAAAGGGATACTCCAGTCAGTGAGAGGTTCACAATATTAACTTACATATGTATACTATATTGGATGTGCCTAGTAATTGTGCACAAAGATCGTTAATAAACAATTAATTATAGTTTATTGGTATCAAAAACATGCTAACCTAGATTCAGGGCGCAGCCAAATCGTTTACGTCACTGGCGCATTGTTGAAAAAGGCAAGGATTGGCGGAATCTTCGCTAATAATTGTGATAGTGACGTAAGCAATCCGCGACGTACTGGATACATCAAATACCATTGGACAGACTTAAGATGTTCGAACGTGCATGCGTCAGTGACGTAAGCGGTTTACGTCACTGGCGCATAAGTCTCAAGATGGCAGCGCCGTGAATCCAACATGGAGTGCTTCTTGTACAGTTGTACAATAATTAATTGTTTATTAACGATCTGTGTGCACAATTACTATACACAACCAATATGTTATACAGATGTAAGTAAATGTTGTGAATCTCTGACTGACGGGATTATCCCTTTAATATGATATGCTCTCTGTGGTACACACTAAGCGGGTCAAAACAATTTGTTTATATTGACATGTATTTCATTCGACATTCAACTTGGGTCACCGAATAATTCGGACAGCGTTGTCTTCACAAGTTCGACATAGCAACCTGTGCAATGAAGGCGGAATGTATACCCAGTAGTTTACTTACAGACAGGATATGTAATTATTTTTAAATGACAGTTTGTGGCACGGAAATACAACAACACCATCGCCAAAGAAATCTTTTACAGATTGGAGGGGCAGAACATCCCAATATTGAGGGAAGAGTGTTGGAAATGTGATTAATCGCCAATATTTTGAAAGAAAAACTGAACACCGACGAAATATTTAACAGTATATCATCCCAGCATCAAGACAGGGACAAGTGCGTGACCGTGTCGTGCAATCACGCGAGAATTCCATTGTGGAGAACCACTGCAACTGATTCATCGTCAAGATAATAGTTCATGTTATGATTTTACGAAAACTACATGCGGAAGTGTTGTACACTTACATGCTGACATATGGAGTAGACTGGTAACGAACTTGCTCGATCACAAAATTACTTGGAATTAGATGAGGGAAAATGCCAACCGACGAAGTGCCTTTAATTAGGTGAGTCCCGTGTGTCATATAGAGACATTATAATTTTTTATGCGCACATTTGGCGTGTGGCTGTCTGACAGACGGGTCTACTAAGCATAGAAATGCCGTGGTCAGTATCATCAGTACCATGGCGGTACTATAAGGTACATCCATCAAAGCCGTTGCGTTTTGTCATGGGAACCATTACGGAAAATCGATGTTTGTCAATGCCCGTTCCACACGGACGGCAGTCATTTGCATGGGCGGTGTTGGAGTCTCTATTGTTGTCTACGCCGGCAGCCGGTGAATCTGGCGCACTGTCATGTTTTACATATCCGCGCCTTCTGGTGAACGCAACGTCTCTTCTTTGCATCGGACGCTCAGCCGGTTAGAACGGTGAGACGTGCGGAAGTGACGTCATACTGACACCTGTCCGCCCATGTGGTGTCACAGACGTGGCGCGGAAAATAACAACAAAACAGGTCACCGACTGGGCAATGCAACGCCGCTAACGCACCACGGCCACCGCAGATCCGTGTGCAGCCACGCATGACGAAACGAACCTTGCTCCAGATTCAAGTGAGGCGAGTAGCGAGCGCGCTTCGACTTCCTCTAAGCTTGCCGTGAAAGACAGCGGCGTTAACCTGATTGACTCGAAACAACGGTTTGCTACAGCAGTCGAGAGCAGCGCACCAAGAGTACGACACGTCGGCGATAGCTGACGTTGGCTTTTCGTGTCAGTCAGTGCTACAGCTATCATTGTTGACACGAGTTAAACACTCAGCGCTGGAGAAAGTTCGCGTGGCGTCGTTACAATGCATGGTAGGTACACACTAGACACCCACGTGGCAGTGTTTGCGGCGTTTAGTTATACACTGGCATGACATTAACGGGGCAGGGGGTAGTGTTGTTGGCGTTCGCTGTGCTATCGTGACGGCGCGTCGTATTGTTTGTACGCGCACCGCAAGTGAAGTTATGGGTGTTGTTTTGGCGTGCCGGTAAGAACGGCACCTGGAACTAGGTCAGGCACGGGCCAGGGCTTCGCACGGGCTAGTTCACGATGGTCATAGGATAGTCAGGTCAAAGATAATGACAGACCGGCAGCGAACTGTTATGTTGAAATTGCAGGCCCGACGTTTGCTGGAGGTACAAAGGCTGCACTCGCGGCCAGGTTAGGTTACTGACAACATACTTCCGCTTGACCATGTCATCGGTTAGAGGCAGTTTTGTGACATTCATATGCAGATGAAGGCATTTGATGAACTGCTAGAGGTGAAGCTTAAAGTGTAACGTGTAAACAAGGGGTGGAGTTGGGTGTTTTATTGATCTTGAAATGTGTTAAATCGTACATGGTTGATGAGGTTTGTTATTGCAGGTTTTGTCATATAATATGACATAAAACACAGACATGCAGACACACAGACACGCAGACATACAGACACGCAGACACGCAGACACACAGACACACAGACACACAGACACGCAGACACGCAGACACGCAGACATACAGACACACAGACACGCAGACATACAGACATACAGACACACAGACACGCAGACACGCAGACACGCAGACATACAGACACACATATACGTAGACACGTAGACACGTAGACACGTAGACACGCGGGCATACACACACACACACACACACACACACACACACACACACACACACACTCACACACAAAGAACTCTCTCTCTCTCTCTCTCCATCTTATGCATACGTACATATACACTTGTGTACGTACGTGCTTGCATGCATACATACATTCATGTAATTGCACGCGTTCATTCATAGGTTATGTTTTCCATTGACCCTTTCGTGTGTTAGATAGACGACCTATCGACCGACCATGGTTGCATACTGCATCAACGTCTTCCGCGAACATGCTTAATAATAATACTGATGATTTTCAATACCATTTGAGACGTAATCTGTAATACGTTATTAATATTTTAGTAATGCGCTTTTTAATTAATCAACGACGTATTTCACAATTCAATTGATGATAGGTTAATCGAATGCCCCTACCGATGTTGTATATTCTCAATGTTGTATATTCTACCTGTGTTGTATATTCTCGATGTTGTATATTCTACCGATGTTGTATATTGTCGTATAGTTTACCTATCCAACAACTACACTAATGGTTCATATTGTATTTCTTGTACTATTTATAAACAATTACGTATCTCTTAGTGTAAAGCCCACACAACACCCTACGATTAGATTCAACCCGACTCGTTAAACTACCGAATACCCGTTGTCTCCAAGCATTGCTCTGTCATCTGCCGTACCACAAATACCATTTCAAATTTTAAAATGTCATCATGCACATTTCATGAACTTAAATTTTATTCGCCAGACTATGTACCTTGAACTTAAAAAAAGTCTGTAATAACAAGGCGGTTTACCTCTAATTGTGACGATTCAGCTTGGCTTAGCTCAAAAACAGTCTGCGACATTAGCGATCATGTGCTCAACATCGGCCTTGATTTCACAACGGTTTCCATGGCAACGTTTTCCTGTTGCGTCAACTAAATATCCCGGCTCAAGGCCGACAAAAACACAAAGAGACGTTTTCTTCCGACGGTCACCCAGATATCGGTCGTTCTGCATGTGTGATTGATTTAGTTCAGCTGTGATTATCCGCCGAGAAAATTAACGTTAATCATTTTGCAGATGTCGCCACGAATGGATCGCATGCTTGAGCGAGAAACCGGCCGCGTCCTGTCGTCCTTAATTTATACTTGCTACTCACAGATCGACGGCGACTCGCCGTGAGCCAGTCCCGCGTAAAGTTTATATGTCATCGACAAGTCCCGTCGCGTGATAACGGCACGTATCCGAGGCTGGTAAACCCAGGGACGTAATGCAATGCGGATACATAATACGCTTCTTATCCTTCAACGACCGGGGGTAATACGTACATTGACTGCGAATAATCCGAAGGTTTCACGCAACGTCACGAAACTGCAGCGATGTTCGCACTGACAGCGACCCGCTTCGGGTAACTACGGGGCGCGCAGAACTACTTGGTGATTACGATAGCGGGTTTACGGTAGAGGAATATGGTGCGAATTCACGCTCGCCGTTTGGTGACGCTCACTGGAACCGCTGCGTTGTGTCTTGTTGCCACATTTTACATCTACGGAATGCTTTCTTACAATCACAGAGAAGGTATGTATTACTAGGTATACTCGTCGAGCAAATCACGATCGTTTCAGACAATGTAATATGTGCATATGTTTGTAGATATCCGCTTAACTTCCGTAAACGTTTTCCGGTATGGGTGGGACACGTTGAACTATAAATGTTATACAGTCACCCCAATTCATCACAGAAAACATATTAATCAAATTGGAACCAAATACGTTTTTTTGCCGCCAAAGGTCATAATGTATTTCCGCAAGGCGTCCGTATAATCGGATTGCAGGGCGTTTTATAGGCCTATGATCATATCCCACAGCCAATAACACATTTCTCTATAAAAACACCGCCTACAACGATTGATCAGAAACACAAAACAAAGGGCGTTATAGTTCAGCGCTATCTGACTGCCAGATTGCTAAATATCGGAGTACTATTTATATCTAGCCACAGCAAAGCTACACAGGCGCAACAGTGTGCTGATAAACGATATAAACACTGCGCTTATTTAGATAATCGATGTTTGCAGCTGCGTCTTTGGTAGTTATTTTTTGTATGTAGGATATTATTTATAGTACAACAAACAAACAAACAGTGAATTTGAACCGAAACACACAGATAACTATGTTTTTGACTGTTTATAAAACTAGAATGTTTTAGGAATTTGAAGTATATATATATATATATATATATATATATATATATATATATAATTTATATATATATACATATATATATATATATATATATATATATATATATATATATACATATATATACATATATATACATATATATATATAGAGAGAGAGAGAGAGATGGGGAGAGAGAGCGATAGAGATAGGCAGATAGAGAGCGATAGGGAGAGAGAGAGAGAGAGAGAGAGAGAGGGATGGAGGGAGAGGGAGAGAGTGATGGAGAGACGGAGAGAGGGACATAAAGAGAGAGGGGTGAAGAGATAGGGAGAGAGAGGGGAGGCAGTGGGAGAGGGAGGGAGGGAAGGAGGGAGAGGGAGAGAAACTATAACTTAGTTATATTAATGAAAGTAATGATAAAACAAGACCATTATTATGTGAATTATATCGCTCAAACCAGACGATAAACGATGTCGCGTTGTTGATCTACGCACATAATAGTTAAACACTCACAAACCTGACAATGCGGTGACTGATTAATGACGTCATGCATTCACCATAAGTTCAGCCAATGAAAGAAAGATAAAATGACACGATACAGAAAACACTGCGACATTGTAATCTTGACGAAAAAGTACAGCGAAGACTCAAGAGTAAGACGAAAACAGTGCTGAGAGGTGCATCCGGATTTTACTTTAATGCTACCTATGTCGGTTTCGATTTCACAATCAAGCACCAGGTACAAACTGACGTCTTAACGAGACGAAGTTTACGCTTAACGTAATGCGCTAATTAACCATAACGTCCGCCAGTCACGCGAGTAATGACGTGTCTAAAGGTATTCATGCGTGCGCCATGTCGAGGCCAATTACTGTCCAGTTGTTGGGGCAGACCTGATACAGTCTGTCAGCCGACGACGATACGTGAGACAGATCGCTTAGTGCGGATTACGCCTATCTAATGTGGATTTAAATTTAGAACCCTACTTTACTGGTTTGATGTTCCACGCATTGCCCGCTATAGATCTATAGGATAGATGCTAATACCGTTATTTACGCATATAAGTTCGAGGTAAAACGACCAATAAGCTAAAGAATAAATGTAATAATAATAATATAAATAAAGTTAGTAATAATGCCTAAAACTGTGCTAAAACACACCAGGACATACCATTTTCTATATATTTTATTTTATCTAAAAATATACAGTTCCATAGGCAGTTTCATAAATAAATAAATCAATATTGAGAGTTGCACGAAATGAGAATTATTGGATAATGATATCCGCAAATTTGTGGTGAATAACTGGAATAGTATACCAGTGTCACGGTAGTAATAAAGTAAGATTGTCATACATATCATTTCACCCATGTGTCCGCTGCAATGTCCACCTGATCACAGGCATATTTCCTTTATGATCTGGATAATTTAGTCGACACAACTCGGATGTCCTTACCAGCCATGTCCCAGTCAGATACGGAACATGACATTGTTTTGTTCCACCGCCTACATTTTAGTGTCTTTGTTAATGTCCATGATTCGCATAAGTACCCGAGCACATGTGCTCATTATCTGACTACATATGGTTTGTCACATCACAAATACACATGGCTTGTGTCACTGGTACTTAACCTGCCAGCAATGCAGATGTCACTTGAAACATCGTATTGTGTAGTCAACAAAATGGTGCACTCGCTTGAAATGGAAATGATATATAAGCTAATTAATCATTGAACACATTCAGTGAGGTTTTGTGCACAATAAAACAATATGACAATATGACTAGCTGTCAAAATAAAAATACTTTTCTGCAAAGACGACTTTAGTCGTGATCGCTCAACAACACATGACCCGTATTAGTTGTTACTTATTACATATATAATATATATAGATATATATATATATATATATATATATATATATATATATATATATTATATATATATATATATATATATATATATATATATATATATATATGATATATATATGATATATATATATATATATATATATATATATATATATATATATATATATATATATTACTAAGCCCAATATTAAGTCTTCCAAAGGAAAACATAGAAATGAGAGAATGACCATGCACTGAACTGCCCTCCCAATACATATTGCCGACCGCATATTGTGACGTCTTTTTTAGTTTTCAAAGTATTACCATGCGATGTACATTGTGCATGCACGACCTGTGACGTGTCACGTATAAACAATGTCGTTCGTCACGCAATAAAAGCAGAGGAGCAGTGTGTTATAAGTGCCCTACCTTCCGGGGTATAAAGTGTCTTATTAACTTGGCTATGCCAATCGTCGGAGAGATTTTGTAACTTACGTTGAATGTAAATGGAGGAAAACGTGGTCCAGATGCGACTGTGGTCTGTCGTGCACGAAGTAAGGCAAAACACCGTAGCACCTTTATGTTCATAAGATATCATCTGCCAGCGGATTGTTGCAGTGATTTCAAATATAAATCGTACAGTCTTTGCATACAACTGATGTTGATGTTATTGTTGATGATGATAATAATGATCATGATGATAACGGCGATTTAGTAGAGCGCAGTGGCTCAGGGGTAGAGCTTCGGACTCTCGACTACGAGAACCCGGGTTCGAATCCTGGCTGCGATGTTAAAACCTTGGGCAAGTTTTTTCACTCTACATTGTTCCAGTTCACTCAGCTGAATAATGGCTATAGACAGTGGTGGATATGTGTACGAGCAGCCTTCGCGCATTAATTGTAGCATATGGCTGGATGCTTCCCAGAGAAGCCGAGATGGTGTCTGAGTGAACAGGTCTGTCAGGGAAGTAAAGTGTAAAGCGCTTTCCTGAGGACTGGATACTGCGCTATATAAGAACTTGCCTTTTTATTCTTTTTATGAAGATGACGACTATCAACGAACGATGACGACTATCAACGACTATCACGCACGGGTGGACGGACGGACGGACGGACGGACGGGCGGGCGGGCGGGCGGGCGGGCGGGCGGGCGGGCGGGCGGGCGGGCGGGCGGGCGGGCGGGCGGGCGGGCGGGCGGGCGGACTGACGGACGGAGTTGATGACAAAGGTGCCATTAATGAGTAATGAAGACAATATCTTGTACTGATGATGCCAATGATAACGATGATGAACATGTTTACGACTGACCAACAATGGCGTTGACTGATGATGGCAATGACGTCATTGTTTGTTGTTTCAGTGGACATTGACGCGGCTGAGATCGAACGACGATTATCCGTCGTTCGAGGGCAGACGCCGCTAGGTGGCGCTCACGAGCGTCGCTTGGCGACGAAGATGGAGATGGTGTCTGAGATACGGACTACCCTGCACCAGTGGTTGTGGCCAGACACGAAGGACATCGTGGAAGCGTGAGTGTCACTTAGGTCTCAGGTGGTTTATTCTAAACAGCCCAAACTTGGGCTAATGCAGGAGTAGTCCTTCTCTGGGATTAGTGAGTCCACTACAGGTTACACATTACCCCCTGTGTAGGATATTTTACTTACCCTGGCATAGATACCAGATAAAAGGGACCACCGGCTTTTAGTGTCTCTTCCGAAAGACACAGGCAATTGTGGCGTGAACGAAATTGCCTAAGTTTCGAAACGGCGAGACCACCTCGATTGACAGTCCGACGCTCTTCCACGCGACCACGCTCCCCGCTTTGTTTCAATTTGAAAATGAGATGCAAATTATTTACTTGTACTCTTATACTATGTTGACTATGAGGTTGGTATTTTTTGGCCCAGACAGGGTTGGGTTCAGTGAGTGAGTGAGTGAGTGAGCGAGCGAGCGAACGAACGAACGAACGAACGAACGAACGAACGAACGAACGAACGAACGAACGAACGAACGAACGAACGAACGAACGAACGAACGAACGAACGAACGAACGAACGAACGAACGAACGAACGAACGAACGAATGGGAAGCCAATGAAGCTTATCTATAGCCATAAAGGCAAGCATTCACAGGGACTGTGTTTCAAAGAATCCTGCTGTCACCGGCTGCATAATCATCCTAGTCTAAAACAAAAGAACCCAGGTTTCCTCCAGTGCAAGGGAAGAGCTACCCACTAGTTGGTACAGTAGTACAGATAAGGACAGTCTAGTAAACCTGCCTGCCAATTAGTCTACTGCAGTCAATCAAGCCAAAGACAAACTCCATCCACTCTGATACACTTGAACTATAATGGAAACACGGGCCATGTATCATATTTGAATCAAATTTCAAAAATGCAATGTAATTGAATCGTATTTCAATCAAAACTGGTAGTGTATTTTTATTTGATTTGGAAATTTGTATTTGTATTTGAAGTGAAATCTGGAAAAGCAAAGTATTTGAATTTGATAAAAACAAATGTGTATTTGGACCCAACCCTGGTTCCAGGCGACTGTGGTGATGATTATGACGGCAGTCGTTGTGACGATGTTACTGGCGTTGTTGATTGAACGGATTGTCGTATTGATTTCAGATATAAATCGTAGTGTCTCTGCGATGACTATGATGTTGATAATGATGATGACGATAACTACGACTATAGCAACGATGATGATAAAGACGATAACATTAAAGTACGTGACGACAGAAACGGCGTCGAAATTGTTGACGACAATGATGATCTGCAGTTGCTGGTGTTTCTGGTTTACGTAAATACAACATCTCAGAGCAAGTAGTGAACCTGCAATAAAGCTCACTCTACTTCACGACTATCTATCTATTGTTTTATGTTACTTTGCTCGTCTCATTACGCGTGATTTCTGTCGCAGTTGCGCAAAGGTTGACTTCGACAGTCCGGCGATCACTCTGCCGCAGGCGTCGGTGATTGTGTCGTTCGCTGACCACGAGAACGTGTCCACTCTTCTACACACTGTCCACTCCATCATCCAACGCACGCCGCCTCGGCTACTGAAGGAGATCATTCTCATCGACGACAACACGAGAAAAGGTGAGGCCAACTACACCGAGGTATGTCCATTCACTCGGACCAGACGGACACAGGGACGGACGGAGAGACAGGGAAACAGACCATGAAATTGTGGCGGGAGGGACAGGCAGACGTAGTGTGTAGGGATATGGAAGTAAACAACCAGGAGGAGGATAAGACAGAAAGAAGGAGAGGAGGAAGAGGGGTGAAGAACAATCATGTATGTTTGTTTGTTTGTTTGTTTGTTTGTGTGAGTGTGTGCGAGCGTGCGTGCGTGCGTGCATGCGTGCGTGTGTGACTGTTGTGTGTGTAACGTAACTGCGTGTATGTGTGTTGGTGTGAGTGCGTGCGTGCGTGTGTACGTGCGTGCGTGCGTGTGTGCGTGCGTGCGTGCGTGCTTGTATGCGCCCCTTTGTGAGTGTGTCTGTATGCGTGCATGCGTGTGTGTTAAGTTTTCAGTAAGCGATATTTATTAAAATCGCCAGAGAACAGTAACAGGAAGACTACGCGTAGACATGTCAGTATGTCATCGTTGTGTAGCGACTTCACCCAATTTCCCATAATGACAATTTCATTGAAGTCGTCAGACAATGTTGCCCTGTCTACAAGTCCTACACACAACTAGTGCCACACGTCGTACGTCGTACTAGTGTAACACGTCGTACGTCGTACGTCGTACTAGTGTCACACTTCGTACGTTGTACTAATGTCATACGTCGTACGTTGTACTAGTGTCACACGTCGTACGTTGTATTAGTGTCACACGTCGTACGTTGTACTAGTGGCACACGTCGTACTAGTGTCACACGTCGTACGTTGTACTAGTGTCACACGTACCTTGTACTAGTATCACACGTCGTACGTTGTAGTCGAGATGAAGGAGCTACTACAGAACTACGTGAACGCCGTCTTCATTGGCACATCCGTACGGATCCACCGCTCCACGGAACAGCTCGGCCTCATCCGGGCTCGTCTGACAGGTATCAGGATGGCCAAGGCAGAGGTCGTTGTCTCGATGGACAGCCACATGGAAGTCCAAGAACGCTGGTCAGTTTTTGGCACAATTCTAATAAACGAATCGGTTGGCTTCTAAATATCAGTACTTATATACTAATCCACGAAAAACCACCCGTCATTCTATGTGAATGTACACGTTGATGGTCATGCCAATGTAGGATCGGTATGTTCCCGAAAATATATGTAATGGTCAAGTCTATGATGGAGCCAAACATAAAGAGTTCGTTATAAGCGCCAGGTCTGTGCGTCATAAACGACCACGTGTATCCAATTATCAACAATTACCATCTACAGCAACTGGAGGTAAGAATATGAACAGGAACTTCAAAGCCAAATTCTAAGAGCAATCGAAGACACTGGGCTGCCACAGTTGTACTACCATTAATTACGATTTATTATTGTTTTGTCTACATTTTGGCCGTTTTGTGGAAAACACACCCAAATTATGAGCAATGTTTCTGGCGTATTTCATCCGGCGGGAGTATTTATAATAGTATTCAGAATACTATATTAAACATTGAGGAATATACATTGAGGAATACTGAACTGGGTGATATGTTTATAGATTCAAACATACATTTAGGTAAGTCATATATTATGTAATTGTTGTTTGATATACTGTAATTACTAATGCAGATTATGTTCACTCACGCAATTTTGTTGTTGCGATGTTCTTAGGTTGGAGCCTTTGCTGCATGAAATTGCAATCAACAGAAAGACCCTAGCGGCGAGTTGTCTCGACTGGATGGAGAAGAAAGGTTAGTGTCGCAATCATTCACCAGTAAATTGGCTACGTTACAATAACTTATGCAGGAAACCTAATCAAGATAACAATAAGAAGAAACACGCACGTTTGGCATGGCAACTGCAGACCTATCATGGGTGAAGTCAAATTGTTCACTGTATACTTGCGTGCATGCGCAGTACGCACGCTAATACTTCAGGCGCTAGACAACATGTGTCATCGTCCTGTTACATCGGGTGTTAATTCGAATATAAACGTAATCCCGGTATATATACCATATACTAATCTTACTGCAGAAAGTCGTAGCGTCAGGCACCCGATAAAGCAGTTGTGTTCCTTGAATTCCGGAGAGATGCTCGTCTCGATACTGGCGCTTGATTTGTCTTTTATTTCTTTTTATATCCTTCCATTATCCTTGCCCTGCTCCACGAACCTTCTCACTCCCCGGAAACTTTATTCTTGTTCTCTTCTCTTGCCAGTATCTCTTAAAACAACCATCTCTATAGTCTTTATACCATTAATTTGGATGGCATCCTCTTTCTTCACTGCATGTTCTTTTCCGATTCCTCAAATCATACATTTGATTGTGTGAACTTATATTCTCTAGTGTTTTCCGTCATCTGAATGGCATCTATGTCATATATGTATATATACAAAACGCTGTAATCCAAGACAGTTTGAAATAGTCCATTTATTTCTTCCTTCTGCCTATTATATGATCGACATCACCTAACAGCGATGTGGTAAAGGGACTGTGCTGACATGCTAATCATACACATCTATTTTAATAAGGAATCGGATTAGATGAAATAATATTAATGTATCGTGTTTTGAACCTATATCAACGGTGTTTTCAACGCATAGATTCAAAACAGGACCGTTGTGGTTTGAACAACGATGTTTTTGAGCGCGCCACGGCTATGGTGAAGCATCACTCGGTAGTGAAAGTGTTACATTCCATCACTCGGGGCATTGTAATCTCTATGAGCTGGCTACAGTCAAGTTGCATTAACCACTATCTAGTACTAGTCATGCTACGGGCGTGTTTGAACCTCGTGCAGCACAGCACTGACTTGCGATGTGCTACTATCGAGAAGAGCTCGGGCGGGTTGCGATAGCGGATATCCCTGCAGCCGCGAGCGTTTGGCGATAAAGTGCGGTTAAGCTTACGCAAATTCGCATGGTAGATACGTTTGCTGTTGCTGTGTTGGAAAAAACGAGATCCAACCGTTCGATGGGTGCTTGTATTACGCAGCGTTTTGTATGCAAAGCCGGCGAGAAACGCGTACCGTCTGCAGACAACGACCAGCTTCACATTTGATCGTTCAGTTTGCTTCGTGCGAAAATGTGACAGTTTTTCATCGTTGTTTCATGTTGTTTGATATAAACTGTACAGCATTTGTGTATATCGATTTATGCAGCACACAATACTTTTAGAAAGAGGCGCAACTTAATAGTTAGCTAATGGCCAAGGATGTCTAAAATTAGCTACTAAACCATGACCGATATTCATTTACAGCAGCTTAATAGGAGCCGCACTGACCGATGCGTTGCGTTTACTGTGGACAATCGAACTAAGATAATGTTTATTGCGAAACCCATTCTACGACAAACGCCGGTTATGATGTTACAATCACTCCCCTTTCAAAACAGTATGGCAACGTTTTCGTGCATATGAAAAACGTCATGCTGCCGTATTGAAATTAGCTTGGTTTCCAACGATTCAGACCCTGTAAAAGTTAGTTTATTGTTATTTACATTCTACAATAAAATTACAACACGTAAGATTGGAACAAGTGAAAAACCGTTCCCATTGCCATTTTGTTACTGTCTTGTTTTTGACAGGCGGCATCTGGGAATATAGACACGGAGGCTCGATGTGGCGCACGTATTTCGACTGGGCTTTCGTTTTCGGTTTCCAAAGTATGTCGGATGTTGCCATCGACCGAAGAAAGAAAAAGACGGAACCTGTGAGGTGTGTTGAATAGTGACTGCTGTGTGTGTGTGTGTGTGTGTGTGTGTGTGTGTGTGTGTGTGTGTGTGTGTGTGTGTGTGTGTGTGTGTGTGTGTGTGTGTGTGTGTGTGTGTGTGTGTGTGTGTGTGTGAGAGTGTTTGTGTGTGTGTGTGTGTGTGTGTGTTTGTGTGTGTGTGTGTGTGTGTGTGTTTGTGTGTTTGTGTGTGTGTGTGTGTGTGTGCGTGTGCGTGCACGTGCGCGTGCGTGTGCGTATGTGTGCGTATGTGTGCGTATGTGTGCGTATGTGTGCGTGTGTGCGTGTGTGTACGTATGTGTGCGTGTGTGATTATGTGTGCGTGTTTATCTGTGCGTGTTTGTGTGATTGTGGTTGTGCGTGTTTGCATATATATATATATATATATATATATATATATATATATATATATATATATATTATGTGTGTAATGTGTATGTGCGTGTGTATTTGTGGGCGTGAATATGTGCATGCATGCAAGCGGGTGTGCGAACGGGAATGTACGTGAATTATAATTTTAAATCACTAAACGTAAACATAACACATTCGATTATGAACAACTCTGGAACTACCACAGAGCTGTGTGATGTCTATTTTCCTATATTCACGGCGTAGGGTAATGATACAGGCACCCGACACCTAAGATTGTCGTATACGCAAGCGACACCATTCTGTCCAGTGTATCTTCAAGAAAGAACTAACTTCGCCAGATGATTATATAAAATACAAGGGTTTAACAAGGGTTTAACAAGTTGCCGTCCAGAACCAAGCTCCAGACGGCATGTGAACAAGGAAGCCTATGGCTTATCGAGTGTTCACCTAAAAAAAAAAAAAAAAAAAAAAAAAATACAATTGCATAATGTTGAGATAAATGCCAGATCTAACTAAAGTGATCTGTTGCTTAGCAACAAAGTCTGTCAAGCCAATCGAATGGCTGCAGCACACGTGGACTGTTGTAGAGCTGGCAAAGATATTTAAACTAGCGCTGTATGCGGTAAAGATGAATTAATCTAGGAGATGTCATACATGTGTAATTCTTGTTACTGGTAAACATTGTGGACAAATGGCGGTGGACCGAATTAGGCAAAAACCGCCGATGTGTTTCGGGCTTAAGAGAATGTAATTTATAAACAGATCGTATATTTAATGCTATGTCTAACGAGCAGGTGATCAACGCAATTTAAGAAGAAACAACGAAACTGCAATCTTCCCCTCCCCTGTTGTCCATTCTTGACCAAAGTTTCGTATGTTTGGTCTCAGTTCACCCGTCACCATCGGCACGATCTTTGCCATCGACAAAGAGTTCTTCGAAGACATCGGCGCCTTTGACGAAGGCATGCAGTTATGGGGAGGGGAGAACATCGATCTACCCATCAGGGTAAGTACCCCAAGCTGGTCATTCTGGATTTGCCCGGGAGTGCAAATGTGATGACAGAAGCGTAAAAGTGAATTCAGTTGTGGATATTTCAAAACGTATCATACCAGTATTGTTTCCCGTTAGGTCCAACTGTGCTAAAACTTATGATATGATTTTAAGTTAAAGCGGAAATTTCTGTATGCTGTGATTCATTGCTGAATGCATCTTGCCACCAACTTGGGGTAGAATGTTCCGTAAAATCCGACTATTTGTTTCTCTCGAGAAAATCACCGTATGCTGGCGCCATTTACCCGGAAACAAACTACAATATGCCTTCGTATACAGTCACAGATGATAGTCCGTCAACATTCATTGCCATCTAATAACCTGCGCGGAGCACAAGTGTAGTAGTTTGCAATACTGTTTTCAAACTCTACGTACCAAATCTGTTTGATACAAACAACTCCTGGTAAGTCATCTCAAAGTCATTGGCGCTTTAATCGTAATAACATGGCTGAGGCGGCAGAACACTGATCCACCCATTAATGGCTGCCACTCACATACCGCGCCCCTGGCGACTACTCACGCCGAGCAATCAAACATGTGCGCCGCCTGTCGACAGGTGTGGTTGTTCGGCGGCCGTGTGCTGAACGTGCCGTGTTCACGAGCAGCGCACCTCGAGTACCCGAACAACCGGCTGTACCGCGACGGGTGGGAGCCGATCATCCACCGCAACTACAAACGCTTCGCCGAGGTGTGGCTGGACGAGTACAAGGAGAACTTCTACGACAACTTCCCGGAACTACGGGTGAGCCAGGAGACTCTGTACGATCACCCACACTTGATTGTATCCAGTTCAGACCTTCGAAGTTGAATATATTTATATATATATATATATATACATATATATATATATATATATATATATATATATATATATATATATATATATATATATATATATGTATATATATATATAAATATACATATATATATATATATATACATATATATATACATATATATATACATATATATATATATATATATATATATATATATATTACGAAAGTAATTTATTTAAAAAGAAAAAAACCACCATAACTGAAACACTCCAGCAAAACCTATATTAAAAATATAGATGCATAGTGCCAAAAAAATTAGAAAAATGAAACTAATAAAATAACGTAAAATAAACATCCTGACCACCACCACGCCTCAGAACCACACTTTGCAATCACGATACAACTGAGCAACACAGAATCAGTAGTTTACGCACAAGTCGCATAGTGGCGCCACTGTCGTGTTGATTCCCGCGATTTGTTGCACTCAGGCGGAGAAGGTCGGTGACTTGACGTCGCGACTGGCGCTGAAGAAGAGGGCGACTCACAACTTCTCCTGGTTCCTCAAGCACGTCTACCCTGAACTCGGCCTGCCACGAAACGATAGCTTCGCATGGGGAAAGGTATTTTATACAGCTTCGGTGGACGTTTTAATACAGCATGTAAAACACATTTACATACTATTTCTACAGATGAACATTGTTTCGTAATACTTTGAAAAGCTCCAGAAGCATGATTTGTTTGTCTACCTTTGTGCAAAGTTGCGTCTCGCACGAACTGACGATGACCTTGAACTTGACATCATCAGTCTGTGACGTAGCTACGTAAAGTACCTATACATTCCCCACTCAGAACAAAAGTTGATCATTCCTTTATATAATAATAATAAAAGCATTTATATAACGCCATAAATCCAAGTTACCTTGTTCGAAGGCGCTGTTACAACATATCATAGAAAGAAACTAAAAGGTTATACAGTTTTGCCTAAATGTAATACGTCAGTGCTTTAGTTACGTCATTTAACGTAATCACCGTCATATTATATAAAAATTGCGTGCGACCGTGCGTTAATGTCGTGAACGATATAATACAAGCAACGTATGTTGATGCAAACCAGGTCGCTCGTTGGGCCTGAAAAGTGTGTTAGTATTATGCTTGCGACGACGTTGAATGGGGCATTTTGACCAAAAAAAACTAAGTAAATTCGACAAAACTGGCTTGCTAGCTGGATTTCTGGATCGTTCAGCCTACATGAGATATGTTCGGGTATTTTAGATGGCCCATGACCTTTGTGGGCCCTAGGCACGTGCCTATGGTGTCGTGTATATTGGTTAATCATGCAATGACACTGAATGGCTGTCTACGTCTCTTAGAGATCGAGGTGATTGAACAGTTTGATTGAACAGTTCAGCCAGAGGATACAAAAGATAAAGTTAAATTCTTACTCAGCACAGTATCCTCAGAACTGCTGAAAGCGCTTTACACTTTACTTCCTGGCAGACCTCTTCAGTCGAACATAGTCTCGGCTTCTCTGGGAAGCACGAGGCGCCTAGAACTGTCATATGAACTGGACACTGCAGTATACAAGTCCTTACCCTTGTTTAGCTCAGTGTGACCATGGAGTGACCACTGAAGTCCCTCCAACATCGTGAAGCTGATCTCAACTGTGTGTTGTGTAGGTACACAATGTTGCCGACAAAGACCTGTGTCTGGAGACCGAGTACTACGCCCCAGCGAGACTGGAGCCGTGCGACCTCACGGCCAAGTACAGGGTGAGTGACACCTACACGGGCCTACTCGTCGTGTCATCTGGGGGACACTGTTGGTGCTGGCTCCAGTGTTGTTGTTGTTGTTGTTGTAGTTGTTGTTTATGTGGTGGTGGTGTGGTTGTATTAGTGGTTGTGATGGTGGTGGTGGTGGCGGCGGTGGTGGTGGTAAAGATGATGATGTCGAGGCGAACACCACCACTAGTGGAGAATGTTATTACAAACATAAAATACAATAATTAACAAATCTAAATCACCGAGACCTACACTTACTTACAAACAATAATAATAATTATTTATTCACGATAACCTTATAAAATATACATTTTATCTTCGTAAGGGTATACAAACAACCAAACAAACCAACAACGCACACGCCCATACATTCACAGGCACACGCATGCGCACACACAAACACATATACACTGACAGGAACATGCCCACACATAAACACACACACCCGCACACGCACACGCACACGCACACGCACAAACACACACACACGCACAAACACACACACACACACACACACACACACACACACACACACACGCACAAACACACACACAGACAAACACAAACACACATACACACACAAATACACATTCACATTCACATACACACACAAATACACACAGAAACACACACACACACACACACACACACACACACACACACACACACACACACACACACACACACACACACACACACACACACACACACACACACACACACACACACACACACACACACACACACACACACACACACACACACACACACACACACACACACACACACTGCAGTGAGTTTGTTGGCGTGAAGTCAAGGGAAGTCGTTGTTCATATCTCGCTGTGTCCGCGGTGGTTCCACCTGCCCCGACACTCAGCCACAAATACGCCGGAATGCCGCGAACAAGTCGACCATACACCGCCCGCACATCACTGACGCCGCATATGCACACGTCCAGGTGGCCTTCCACTTCCTATGACGTCATCGCGTCTTTATTTACCCGCGTATGACGCCATTGTCCCCGTTCAACGGCCTGCTATGTTTGTATGTAGGAAGAAAGAAATCGTGTCAGAACTACGCAGGAACAAGTGCTGCGCAGTGTCAGAATCTGATCACTCGCGTCACTGACCGCGTGTATACCAATATAGCCCGGCCACTGCCGCACGGGGTCGGTGCGTGTGGTTGAACGAATCTCGTCTATGTTTACAATCTGTTAGATCCGTGCAGGTTGCTCTAGCCAAGTGGCAATTGTGGATGCTGCCAGACCTGCGCAAAAGCAAAAAACATCCGATATGTTGCCAATTCTAGCGATTTATTTTAGCGTCATACATGGATACGTGGGACTAATAAACTACCATCCATCTCAGACATGGACGTGATATTGTGCTTTATGGTGCATGTTGCGATCACCCCTTAACGTGCATCGTTGTAAAGAGGTGTTTAGGCCTATAGAGGCCAAACACGAGAGGACTTCCGGAGGGACTGTCCCCAATATGTGTAGACGGGACTAGAGGTACAATTAACCTCCCGATATGTAGAGAAGAATTATGCATTTCTGTCGTGTATTTTGTTGGTGAGATGTTGGACATATTGGTGTTCAATGTTTTTGCGATACGATCCCCAGATATCACAGGTATCAGGGCCTGGAGGTCATTGTTTATGGTGGCTGCTTTTTTAGAATAGACTCCGCCGTCCTAATCTCGCACGAGGAGTTGTTTTTTCATTGCCCTGATAAGGTATATTAGGCAGCTAGTGTGTGTTGTTGTTATATATAGCTAACGTTACAGGTTTATCTTCTCTCGAACAAGAACTAGCCATGGCATCTCAGTGTCATTCACAAATTAGCAAATATAGATTATGACTGTTTTCTGTGGTATAAATGCCGGTTTATCTTTCATTGGTGTGCATCTGTGGATTCGGGAACTGATGTCTTATTTTAATATTTTGAATTACAAATGCCTTAAATATTGTCGTCGTTCCCGGTGTAACGTTCCAACTGTAGGTTCCGGTCTGAACATATGTTCCTGTGAAGTTTTGCCTATTGCGCATACACTCGTGATGCATGTACACATCAAAGGTTAACGATTACTTTCTGCCCGTTTACACACGGACCATCAATGTGACGCAAACTATTGTTCTGGTCTTGGCAACCCAGTCGTCAGGGGTGAGGTTGCCATGGTTACCGTCGTCTTTTTCTTCCTCTTTTCTATTCTGACCTTTCTCTTACTACATTCTCAACCAACAGTCTAAATTCCTTCTTTTTTTGCTGTTGTTCTCCGTTCTCCTCCCACTCTTCCTCACCTCCTTTTCCCTCACTTTCTGGGTCTCTGATTTCTTTGCCAATTTTTCATCTCCCATTCTTCCCACGTGACCGGTCCATTTCAAAGTACTCCTGACAATTTCCTTCTTTAAAAAAATGATGTACTGTTGTCACTTAAAAACTTGCTGCCTCATGAGTTTGCAACACTATTAAGATCAACATTTCAACTATATATATATATATATATATATATATATATATATATATATATATATATATATATAATATATATATATGTATATTTATATATATATGTATATATATATGTATATATATATATATATATATAACTTAATTCCCGAACGGTCCACGTGTCCGATAACCATTTTTGATGGCTCGACGAATCAGTTGCTAGGCAACACGTCACGTGATTGCTGTCCTGTCAGTTGTGATCAGTGTACATGTCGCCGTTGCAGGGCTTGTACTGGAGCGTGGCCGGGAACCTGCGAATGCCCATCCACGTGATCTCCGTGGAGGACACGGTCGACAACTCTGCCGACACGGGGTTCGAGGCTGTGGAATACACGTCCTACTACAATACCAGTTACGCCCAGGAGTTCATTCATTGGCGGGTCAGTATGATGTCATATCCGGCCTTCATTGCTACGCAGTCATCGGTATGAGATCGATATTGAAATCGAACTGAACCATTGCGTATTGCAAAAACATGTAGTCGTATGAATGTACGACACGGGGGCGGAATAGTGAGGCTGATTGGACATCAATGCAGGCCCGATTACTACTGTTACATCACCGTAGAGTAGGATTACAGCGGAATGCAAAGAACCAATTTATATATATATATATATATATATATATATACACACACACACACACACACACACACACACACACACACACACACACACACACTATAGATTTAATGTATCAAATCAATAATTTCCAATAACTTTATTTTATGCCTTGTATAATTATGCATACGTTGTGTGATATCTGCGCAAAAAACAATAAATAATTGTGTTTACGAGAATAATTTTCAGCTTGCTGTCACGTAGATGATTAGTTATGCAGCTCGATTATAATGAATATTCGTGCACGCCCAGTGAATCACGCAAATTCCGTTGACGTGAGCACTCATCTCTTGCATACGGGCAGGCGTGCGTGCGTACGTACCTGAGTGCGTACGTGCGTGCGTGCGTGCGTACACGAGTGCATGTGTGCGTCTTATGTAGTTGGAATATAACTTGAGTGCAAGACAGGTTCTGGTGATATTAACGTAAGTTGCGTTCTGTTGAAGGGCGGGCCGATCATCAACACGAGAACATCCAAATGTCTGGACGTGATATCCCACCACAAGGTCGTATTTCGAACGTGCGACTCAGCCCGAAAAAGCCAGCGGTGGGCGTTCCGGCACTACACTGCCGCCTACCGGGATATGGTGGCGAATCCTGACGGCAGATTCCAAAAGATACACCGTCAGGTGAAACGCCTCCAGGCGAAATTTCCGGTGCGACAGCGACGTACGAGGACGTGACCGCTGGACGGCGAGTGACGCAAGCGCTGACGTCATGACGTTCTGCGTGAGTTCGTGTAGCGCGGCACGATGACGTTGCAAAATACGCGTTGTGCATGATCTGCGCTACATGTCTACGTCATGTACAACTGAGAGGGTAAAGTTTCCCGAAATGCTCGGAGTATGTGATTGAGTATTGATATTCAGTAATGATGCTTGTGTACAAAATCGTTCACGGCACCATTAGATTGCCTGGCCTACAGACATCCGCGTGAACTGAGCACAGAGCATGCTTAGTTCTGGCGGGAAAAAGACGATCTACTGTGACGTCACTTGTCTATCTCAGGTCGTAACCATTCAGCGGGATTCCCCGGGTAGACATTCCAGGCCTACAGCCAACTGAAGCGCAGCTACGAGGCACGGAAGACGGAACAAGGGGAGCACGGAATACATGAAGAGGCAAGGTTTGATAGGAGCAGACCGTGCTCCGCGACGGAACTTGGTAGGACAGACGGTCATGAAGACAGGGGACTTATTTCTGCCGCTGAATTGTAAATATATATTTCTGGCAGACATGTCATGACGCCTCTACCGTCTGGATGAACATCAAACAAGCAAACGCGATGAATGCGACTGTGCGTGAATGTGTACAAGTTGTGCGTGAGTCTGTACAAGTTGATTTCATGAGTACGTGCGTACGTGAATGAGCGTATACAAGTTGTTTTGTTTGTTTGGTTGTGCAGACGTGTTTATGTCTTTATGTTTAAGTGCTGCTTGAGGTTTAATTTATCGGGTAAGTTATTTGCTAAAATGCAATGTTTCTCAAAATTATATGTTCTCTGTGTTTTCACAACAAACATTCCTTACATATTGAAACATCATTATTAAACGGATACTCCAGTCAGTGAGAGATTCACAGCACCTACATACACATGTATAATATTATTATTGGTTGTGCATAGTAATTGTGCACAAAGTTCGTTAATAAACAATTAATCACAGTGTAATTCTACCGTAAAATGCTGTTTTGGATTCAGGGCGCTGTCATATTGAGGCATACAATTAAGCGCGATACTTCCGCCAGGCTTTGCCTTTTCCAACAATGCGCCAGTGACGTAATCGATTGGGGTTACGTCACTGGTTCAGTGCCTCAAGATGGCAGCGCTCTAAATGCAAGATAGCATGATTTTTGGTATAATTATACTATAATTAATTGTTTATTAACGATCTTTGTTTATAATTACTCTGCACAACCAATGTGTTATACATATGTGAGAAAATACTGTGAATATGTCACTTAATGGAGTATCCCTTTAACAATACGCTCAGACGTGAACCAAAGTGACATGACAAATGAGGTAAGATATATTTACTCTTACCGTGAGCAAATTAATCTTGTGCGATCCACATGCAATGTAAACACTACGTACATAGCAAAGTGAACATAATATATTAGCCGTACTAATGTCCTATATCTTACTGATATTATGTGGGCTTGGTTGTTGTGGGTGACCGTAATTGCGAAGTACCCATGTCGCACGTGTGACCGCAAATCACCGTTGTAATGTATTCCTTGTGTTTGTCTTCAGCTGTAGTTACTGTAATTAAAGGAACTAATATAGTGAGTTGTAGTGTATTAGCAGAAACGCACTGAACTTTTGAATACCTGTTACATCTCGATTGACCAAAAACACGGCCAACTATCGTGATCGATGATACCTTGATTATGAAATAGTTGCTCTAAAGACACGCCAAAGTGTGTTAATTTTACCACTAATAGATCGTGTTTAAAAGATGTGCTCAGCAGAAAATTATATAATCTTGCATCCTCTACGATAACAAGTGTGTTATGTATGTTAGACGACAAACTGTGAGATGATTGACAATGCCTTCAATTTAGGGTATTATGCATAATATGTATGTATGCAGAATAATTATATTATATGCATACATACATACATACATACATACATACATACATACGTACGTACGTACGTACATACATACATACATACATACACTAATACGTACATACATATATACATACACACGTACATGTGTACGCACGCACGCACGCACGTACACAAACACACATACCCACCCACACACGCACGCGTTCGCAGCAAACATACCACGAACCATTTAAAGTACATACAATTGACTCTATACCGTCCACGGGCGAACAACTAATGCGCCTATCTGACATTTAAGAAAGTAAAATTATGACCGCCCAGATTGGATTGGTCGTTTACACGAGCGATTATTGATATGGGGTATATATTTCATGCAGTAGGCGATTAACGATTACTGAGAAGTTGCATTATATAAACATGAAACGATATGCCACGCGAGACCATCAAAACAAGCAGCTTAGCATAAATCCATGTTCACCATATCCTAACGTTTTGAGCATTTTGTCAACGTTAGCGACTGCAAAATTTTTGTTGTTGTCACCGAACGTTTGTGAGTTGTAGTCGATTCCAAACCAGACATAAAATACCACAAAGGATGTTGACGGATTGCTGGAAGTAGCCGGACGTGAATAGAACGGTATCTTTCTAATATCTGCAACCGTCCTTGTATTAACTGCGTGAGATGTAACATACATGGTCCTGTTTCGAAAGTTCACTGAGCAATACGTAGAACATTTGACCCACTTATTCCTAGTTAACCGGTATGGTAAAAATCCCAAGATTAACTATGAAAAGATCCACTTTAATATAGCAGAAGCCGGAGCCTAGTTAAGACAACTACCACCATCGGTCCATAACAAACACAGGCACGTCATTCGAACAGGAGCTCTGGAATACCTGGCGCTTCTCAAACGGCAGCAGTTTTGTGTTGATAGCAGCTTGGTTGCGCTATATAGCGAGAAGAATGAACATACCATACGTATTCATGAAATTAATAATTAGGATTAGGTTCATGGTGATGCTTCTGAAGAATCCGTGAAATCATTAGGACGAGTTATTCCAAGTCATACACTACACGTAGCAGCGGCCGGTATGGCGTTAAATTCTCGTATACCCAAGCCTGCAATATGGCAAGGTATACCATAAGAGATTATTTCTCCCAGGAAGACAACATTACGGACACATTTAGACGCACCATTCATACACTGGACAGTCGCTCACCACCAGGACGGCCGATCGACCATGGCGATGTAGTCTCGTAGTTCAGGGGGTATGACGTCACCAAGGCGTTTGACGCCAGCCAAGACGTTGGCGCGGAGACAGAACCGTACGGCGATGCGACTGAGTTGTTTGAGGGACCGCGGGCGCGACCGACAGCCATCGTAGTCGCCGAAGTCGATGCGACACTTCGAGCGCAGCCGATGCACCTCGTCGGCGTGGAAGTCGTAGCCGGCCGCCGCCAGGTAGCGCGCGACGTCGCAGTGCGAGAGGTCGGGGCCGCCGCACGCGACCGGGCGATAATGGAGGATGTGTCGGACGACGGCGGCGAGGACGCGGCGCGAGTTGCACGCGCGGCAGAAGGCGATGGCGCCGAGCGGCGTCAGGAGGAGGCTCGCCTTAAACTGGGCGTCGCCGGCGTCGTCCTCCTCGTCCACGAGTCTCGGGTCGTACTCTTCGTCCCAACCCTCGATCCACTCCCGCCAGAAGGAGTACTTCAGGCCCTGCGTCGATTCGTCCTCATCGGGATCGTCGAGACTGTACTCGTGGCCAGCACCGTGTTTTCCGAACACCCACCGGCGCCGCGAACGCGGACGGCTACAGTCGGAGCACGCCGGAACTACTTTCGGCACGAACGGCGCGTGCCAGAAGTTCTCGATGTCGACGCCGCGCTCGAAAAGCAGTTCCAAGTTCTCTAGCTGGTCAAACCACACCGTCAACTGGAGTAGCAATCCGCTGATGCGAAATAGTTCCGGCCTGTGGATGTCGGGTATCAGTGTGATTAGTTCTCCGACCGTCCGCGGCTGTCTCGCGACTAGCAGTAACAGCCGCTGCATAGAGTCTGCGCATGCGCCGGCCTTCAACAGTGTCTTTAGTATTTCCGGCAGTTCAAAATCCGGCGTATCGAACGGGAACGGACAGAAGTGCTGGTGTAGAATAAATCCGTTAGATGGCACCACTTTGCTCAGAAGAATCTCAAGCGCCGCTAAGCCGTCTTTGTTGCATGCCGTGATGTCACATCCGGCTGCTATGAGCGCCGGAACGTGTTGGTATTTTTCCCGTCGTATGCAGTATATCAAAGCGGTGTCACCTTTCCGATTTATGCGGACATTGAGTTTGCGTTTAGCTCGCTCCGTCTCCAGCAGGCGGTGTAAAGCCACCGGGTTGTCGCTCGAGCGAATTGTCGACCGGAACTGCTTCCTCGTTGAAATACTGTTGCCCATTTCAACGGATTCACGCAAGTCTCACACTAGGTCATTCGCTCTTTTCTTTCGGATGTACACATTTCTCAGAACTCAGAAACCTTCGACCACCCCAATGCATCCTACAACATAAAGCGTGACATGTTTATTTATAGATGCAGTATCTATGTTTACTAAATACACCTACGCAATAACATTTCCGTCTACGATTCCGCAGGTATTTTACTTCAACAAAGGTTTGCAAAGATGACAGGTGTAACATTTAATTACGCACATACACATAGACATAGACATACACATACACATACACATACACATACACATACACATACACATACACATACACATACACATACACATACACATACACATACACATACACATACACATACACATACACATACACATACACATAAGGGAGATTACGGCCCACATATAGGGAATTAGAAGTATTTATTTGAATACATAACAACGCTCGTGTGAATGGTCGAATGGACGGGTTTTGCTTACGATACGCGGTGTCTCCACTTTTCTCAGGGTGACACATTCGTAACCGGCGAAGTGAATTAATAATATCATGTGAAAAGGTGCATCCTCGCAAACCAAGGATAGTTGCGCTGCACTACTTGAGTCGAACTTTACAATTAGCAATTGACTTCGCCAGTCGATGTACTGCATCAGCCGTGTGAACAGTGCAAACACCTGCCAAACTTTGAAGACGGGCACACGACTGGTGGGAATCCTAATATAATGACCCATTCATATTCTAAACACTGCACGTAACACAAGCAGCGTGTGGCTGAAATCACCCAAAATTATATCACATCACCGGGGGCCGACCACGCTCCACGCTAATTTCTTTGGCTGACGTCAAAAGGGATGTAGCAGGGGTAGAGAAGAGCTGGTACTGACGTAATCAGCCGCAGCGACCCCTGGCGCGTGAGGATGGGTATCACTATGTATACTGATTCAGCTACTTTCCCCATACTGCTTGGAATATCTGTCATAGTTGATGTAGTGGATCTAATACCCGTGGTTTGCGAAGGTTTTCCGATCGCAAACTTTGTTTGATTGCTATAAATAATATTATTATCATCACTATATGCAAATGCCTTGCATATTGCTTCACACAAAGGGTTATAGCTTAGGTTCTCCAATAAAGAAGATCTGAGTTCTGATCTGTGCACATGATCGTGATGTTTATTATCATTATCATTACCATTGTTCTATAACATATTATAAACTGACCTTTTCGGTTGAACTTGTGCACATGTCTAGGATATATTCCACGCAACACGCATAGTGTCCGGTGCCGAGCAGCCACGTGACGCTTTCTACGTCAACGCAGGCTGCGATTCACACTGGTCCAAAATACGATGTTTGCCGTTGACCGAGGCGGAGCGAAAACCTACGTACGCCGTTGGCCGGGGCGAACAAAAGTTGAGCGACAGTCTCACGAAACTATGACGAAGTGAGCGGCCGACACGCGTTGAACTTACGCTGTCAACATTGCTGAACGGCGGATTCTTCTATACCGGCTGCACCCACGTTCGTCGTGGGTTTAGAAATGGTGTGTTCCCCGTTCGACATCCGCCAACGGCGACTACGCGAAGACACGCAGAGCCTACTGCACATAATAAATCGGGTCACGTCGTCGATCTATAATTACAGCGCACTGCAACTTTTTGGCATCGCGACATGTGCGCCACCTTCTGGCTGCTAACCGAACGTGGTCTAGTGAAAGGAATATGCGGTAATAGTTTACTTTTAATATAACAGTAATGAAGCTGGTGTGTGTGTGTGTGTGTGTGTGTGTGTGTGTGTGTGTGTGTGTGTGTGTGTGTGTGTGTGTGTGTGTGTGTGTGTGTGTGTGTGTGTGTGTGTGTGTGTGTGTGTGTGTGTGTGTGTGTGTGTGGGTGCACGTGCGCGCGTGCGTGCGTGCGTGCATGCGTGCGTGCGTGCGTGCGTGCGTGCATCTCAGTCTGTGTGTGTGTGTTTTCCGCCTACACGATTTGATTTTTAATGGGTGCAGTTTGAGACCCATCAAAAGAAAATAATGCTATTATTAAAAATTCCCCTTTGCACTTTTTAGTTTAGCTAAGAGTTTTTACCGGTTTTTTATTCGTATGGCATGTCAGCCGGTAGAAACACTCAGCTGGCGACTGGTTTAACATAATTTACGTTAACTCAGAAAACGTTTCAATATTTATATGCCATATTGATAACAAACGTCGTCGGTGAGACAGTAATTTAAAATTGATCAAAAACCGCATGCATCTCAGATGGTACGTGAAAATCTTACAAACCTTACACATATGTCGAATTCTCGAGGAATACCAAGTGAGGCTCCATCTGATGTGATCTGATTTGATCTTATCTGATATTATATATATATATATATATATATATATTATATATATATATATGTATGTATATATATAATATATATATGTATATATATATAATCTACGTTTGTATGTATATGTATATGTAAATATATATATATATATTCTCGAGATAAGTATTATGATATATATACATATATATATATATATATATATATGTATATATATATATATATATATATATATATATATATATATGTATATATATATATGTGTATGTATATATATATATGTGTATATGTATATATGTGTGTATATATATATGTGTGTATATATATATGTGTGTATATATATATGTGTGTATATATATATATGTGTACATATATATATATATATATATATGTATATATATATATATATATATATATGTATATATATATATATATATATATATATATATGTATATATATATATATATATATATATATATATATATATGTATATATATATATGTATATATATATATATATGTATATATATATATATATGTATATATATATATACATATATATATACATATATATGTATATACATATATATATATATATATATATATATATATATATATACATATATATACTTATATATATATATATATATATATATATATATATATATATATATATATATATATATATATATATATAAAAGTATATATTATATAAGCTTTGAGCTATTACGTGAACAGATACGAATATTAGAGTATCTCGGTTTATTGCATAGAAGGCGCAGTTTCGGGAAAGAGCATTGCCCATTTTTACATAAGAAATTTAGCGAGTTTAATTTATACAACTCATCCGAGCCACACAATTGCCACACACGTGCTGTTTGCCCTGTTTAGTTGTCCGATTGAGCGTTTTGTAGCAAGTCTCTAGCCTGCCTGTCAGTAACGATTTTTGTTTGCATAAATTATGAAATAACGTTTTTTAAATGTGTCATATTAAATAGAAAACCCGTTCACTGTTCAATTTTGCGATTTATTTATCACCCTTTCAGCGGAATGACGTAATGTTATATTGACTTCTCGTTTGATGAGTGCATGGGTAGTTTGACTGAACACTTCTCGCAGTTGATCGGTGTATTACGCATTATGTTTAGTTAACAAAAACATATTTCCAACGTCAAATGTTTTATGAATATCGTCAGCAACATTTGTCATAAGACAATGTTGCCGACCATCGCTAAGCCTACATTTTGCCGCCGATCAAAAAATCCCGCGTTGTAACAGGTATCATTAAATCCAGTCTAACGGCCGTGCATTTTTTAACGGGGCCCATTAAAAATGTGTCGGTTCCTTATGTCATCGCAACACAAAGGCACCAGCTGGAGGCGAATACGAGATAACGGTCTCGCGTGACGGTCTTCTTTAAGTGTGCTTATTCTAGCGTGACGTCCTGGTGAATGTCCTCACGCTAGACGACAGATGCGCGCTTATTTTTAACCGCGCCGGTTCGTAAGCGACCGATCATTGGCGCACACAAAGAGTGACAAAGAACAACGACGTCATTGAGTGAACGTCGTGTCGTTTCACCCGGCCACCCCCGCGACGTTTCACGTTCTGGGTCGCGTTTGACGTTTCTGGGGCGCGCGTTCTCGGCTGCGTGCAACGTCGCGATAGGCAATGGCGCTTGGACACACGATGACCAGTGCAACAGTGGACAACGGCCGTATCAGTGACGCCATCCTTCGGTCGAGGTGACAGTGACGCAGCTCACGTGAGTAACGGACGTCCGGCCGATGGTCAGTCAGAGTGGACAGGGCGGCAGGTCTCGTGAAACCGACGTTTGTACCGCGTTGAAAAACCCCGCTGCATTGCACTTTTCCATTGTTGCATTGTCGTGGGAAAATCGAACGGTTCTTTCATCCACATGTGCGATTATGATGTTCCCGGGACTTAGACTGAGACTGAGTCATGTGAGCTCTCCCAGTCTCACGCAGTGAATGAGATGGTGTCTCTGTTGATGCCATAAGGAACATATACTCCGCCGTTGCAGTCTGTACCATTACTGCATCTGCAAAAACTGCCTCTGTAAACACAGAAAAACACAACCCCAGTCGCCACCGACATAACCCGGCGGCGGCACCTGTTCGTTTAGCAATCACCGAGCGAGAGAGCAACAGCATTGGTGACTCGCATAGCCGCGAGATGGCGACACAGTCTGGGGCCCGGGCCTTGGTGTGTTCGCTGAAGAAGTGTATCCAGGACCCTCTCGACGAACACATGGCGAGAGTCGAGGTCGTCACCTTCCAGGCGAACCGTGAGGAGCGCACGAACATGGAGGTAGAGTCTGTGTTGTCTTATTACACAACATCTGGGCCGGTGCAGTGAGGCAGGTGTTGAGGCATTTTGTTTTCGCCATTCATACATAATTTAAATCGATTATACCATCATACGAATAGCCCAATAATGGAACATTCGATACGCCCAGGACCTGCGTGGGATATGAATTAAAAAGACAGATTCGTTCGGTTCACTATGACGACTTTTACAAATTGCTGAATTCTGGTTCAGAATTCAAAAGTTGATTAAGTTCTACGTGTGATGGTGTGTGCTTGCGTGCGTGTGTGCGTGTATATGTGTGTGTGCGTTTGTGTGTGTGTGTGTGTGTGTGTGCGTGCGTGCGTGCGTGCGTGCGTGTGTGTGTGTGTGTGTGTGTGTGTGTGTGTGTGTGTGTGTGTGTGTGTGTGTGTGTGTGTGTGTGTGTGTGTGTGTGTGTGTGTGTGTGTGTGTGTGTGTGTGTGTGCATGAGTGGCATATTATTTCTAGCATATCCATGTTTTTCTAACGATGTGGTCTCCGTAGTTGTACACTGTATCCCACATGTAGTCTACCTAGTGTTTTGATTAGTATAGCCTGTTTAATAAAATCTTTGTTCACGTATCTAATTATCTATGTCCTATGTAGAACTAATTACACTACCCAGAATTGAATACTTGCCATTTGTAGGACTTTTTGGCAAAATTGGCTAGATCATACAACAAAGTTTTTTTTTAATGTTCTAAACAGAGAGATAGGGGGGAGGGAGACAGAGAGACAGAGAGACAGACAGACAGACAGACAGACAGACAGACAGAGAGAGACAGAGAGAGACAGAGAGAGACAGAGAGAGACAGAGAGAGACAGAGAGAGACAGAGAGAGACAGAGAGAGACAGAGAGAGACAGAGAGAGACAGAGAGAGACAGAGAGGGGAGAGAGAGAGAGAGAGACAGACATACAGACAGACAGACAGACAGCTTGTGAGAATTAATTTACGTGAATGCGTGTGGCTTGTTCAATATCTCTCAACAGATGACCCGAATGATAACATCACCACACAATACACATTCTGTACGCCAGGTGGCGTGGATCGATGGTCGCGCCGCGGTCTTTCACGACATCTGCTGGAAGGCCGTCGTCGACTCGTGCAAGATGGACAACCCGTTCAGCATGTGTCCGCTGGAGAAAGACATGGTGGCCGAGGCTAGGAAGACGGCAGAATACTTCGACTCGGCCGACCGACTGCGACGAGAGGCGAGACGGCTGGGCGCCATGCTCAAAACGGCCCAGTACGCCATGGCCTTCACGGGTAGGCCTGGCACCTAGACCGTGTCGTGTTTGGTACCAGTAGCAGACGACCAGTCAGACTAGCAAAGACGGTCGCGAACACGTGGTTGTTTTGTATATTCTTTCGCACAATCGTAAGACAAAGTTGTTAAAGTAACAGCTGCAAGTGAGAATATTGTATGTTAGGAATGTCACGTCCTGATAGGAATATTATCCTATATTATTTTGTAATGTATAATATATTATATAATATAACTGTTATCAACATCGTTAGAAAAGACAAACCTTGACTGACGTCACGTGCATCATTTTGATTGTGACGTAACCAAACGGCGACACAGCGGATTCATAATTTTTGAGACAGAAATTAAGGTATATTTGTAAAAAATATATTTGTTAATAAAATGCTATGATGAACATTACTCGTATTAGGCATGGCCTGGGGACTATTTCACGAGCGTTGTTAAGAGCTCTTAACCTAAATTTTGCTCTTTAGGATCCCTAACAGTGACCTGTAAATTGTCAACACATTGACGCGCCAGCTGGATGATGTCACTCTCGAATGTCATTTAAATAGTCTACTCTACAATGGATATTTGTGTTTGAAAAAAATCATTTCATTTAACAGCGGATCCTGCTTAATAATAAATTTTCCTGAAAAACTCTTTTATCGGAGTGAAATGCACAGATACGGACAATGTATCAGTGATCCTATATACACCATACCAATAGTCCTGATTAGCCAATCAGTAATAAAAAGCTTACAAAGCAGGTTTTTCTATTTTGTTCCTTGACTGTTATCTTACAAATGTTAAGATTAGATCGCTGGTGTTTCACTGAAATAGTATCCTCTGTCATATAATGGCGGTGGCATTACATAGTTTAAAAAAGCTATTGAAATTTCACAACGGATTCTATTTAATGAAGAATTTTCCTTGCTAACTCGTTATATTAGTAAACCGGTCCCCTGGAACCCCATAAGAGTGCAGATGTACGTCAATATGTCCTCCTTCGTGACGTGCTCGGTGACGTATTTGCAGGAGCCGGTATTTCCACCTCGGCAGGCATCGGCGACTTCCGGGGAAAAAACGGCAAATGGACGGAGATGGACCGCGCGAAGATACGAGGTATGAAACACGTGTCATTGTTTACATAATTAACATAGCCATCGCGTGTCGACCTACACAAGAACAGGGTCCATCAAGCCATCGAAAATGGATGCCGAAAACATGGATCGTTCTGGCATTCGGTCGTATATTTTTTGTTTGTTGAAATCTTCTCTTGTCGCCATGGGTCGATCCGGAGTCTACGAGTCGTCGCCACTTGTTCCAGTCTTTTACGTCGTTCTTCCTTCAGCCTCCTCAACTCCAGGTCTTTCTTTACACTGCCCATCTTTTTGTTGGTATTATCTCTTCCCAGTGAGGCATTCCTGCAGGTTTTCTCGTGTAGTGGTCTTTCTTTTCTATGCACGTGGTCGTACCAGCGAAGCCGGGGGTATCTCAGTGTATCTTCTATTCCCTCAACTGCCGCTAACTGTCGCATTGTCCACATTTGTTTTGCGTTCACTCAGGGAAATGTTCACCGCCCATCTTGTCATCCTCGTCTCAGTTCTCATGGGACGTATTGCTGGCTCTAAATGTTTGTCTTTACGACAAATTCATAGGGCAAAGTAAATGAGAACAGAAGGTTATGTCACCTTGTTAATACATAGGAAACAAGATGGCGCGCAATGCATGACGGATGTCACGCGCATAATTAAGACAAGCAGTGACGTTCTAAAGTACGCAGAATTGTGCCGATATCCAGCGACATAGTTGTAGATGATATAGACTAATTATCATTGTCATGACGTAGAAAAAAAAAACACCTTCCAGGGATGACACTCCGCATATACTCTTTGGGTGTATTTTGAAATCTTGAGGCCCGCCAAGTTCTCCACCCCTCCCCCCGACGAATTTTGAAAAAGTCTAAATCAACGAATCATATCAGTGGATCCGCCTGGTGCAACATTGAAGGGAAATAATAGAGACAAACATAAAGACAAATAAAGAGACAAACAAGAATGTATCATGTAGATATGTAAACAAGCAAAGTTAAATAAAACGTGACATGTCTTGGTATATTTGCACCGTACACACGTACGTACATAAATAAATGTCATAATTAATAATACCTACAATAATACTGTATAATATGCGACTATTTTATTTACATCCTGACTATATTTTGTAATGCTGTTGTCGTATCGTATGATGTTTGAAATGCTCGTCGGTTGATCTGACGATATCATTTTATTTCCGACAACAGGCGTGGGTTGCCATAGCGACAGCATGGCCTTCACGTACGAGGCCCTGAGGCCTACATACACTCACGAGGCGATCTGCAAACTCGTACAACTCGGCTACCTCAAGCACGTGATCAGTCAGAACACAGACGGTCTTCATCGGCTGTCTGGCATCCCGGTCGAACAACTCTCGGAGTTACACGGTAGGAACAGAACGGGAGCTGGGAAGACGGGGGTGGGAGTAGTTGGGTGGGTGAGTGACTGGGTGGGTGGGGTGGGTGGGTGAGTGGGGTGGGTGGGTGGGTGGGTGGGTGAGTGGGTGGGTGGGTGGGTGAGTGAGTGAATGAGTGAATGAGTAAAAGAGTGAATGAATGAGTGAATGAGTGAGTGAGTGAGTGGGTGGGTGGGTGGGTGGGTGGGAGGGTGGGAGGGTGGGTGGGTGGGTGGGTGAGTGGGTGAGTGGGTGAGTGGGTGAGTGGGTGAGTGGGTGATTGGGTGATTGGGTGATTGGGTGATTGGGTGATTGGGTGGGTGGGTGGGTGGGTGAGTGGGTGAGTGAGTGGGTGAGTGAGTGAGTGAGTGAGTGAGTGAGTGAGTGAGTGAGTGAGTGAGTGAGTGAGTGAGTGAGTGAGTGAGTGAGTGAGTGAGTGAGTGAGTGAGTGAGTGAACGAGTGAACGAGTGGGTGAGTGGGTGGGTGGGTGGGTGGGAGGGTGAGTGGATGAGTGAAAGAGTGAATGAGTGGGTGGTTGGATGGTTGAGTGGGTGGGTGGGTGGGTGGGTGGGTGGGTGGGTGGGTGGGTGGGTGGGTGGGTTTGCCGCATGTATTCTTTCTTAATTGACGGGTCCGGGATACATTAGTAGTTATGACGTTGTTTACGATGTTTAATCGAGCAGACTGTGTCAGCATTTTAAAGAAATGCCCAGTCAGCACTCGGCCAAACGGACTAAGCATTGCAAACCTCGCCCTAACTACTACGTGTCGTTATACAAACAGATATTTTCTTATATAGTGCAGTGTCCAATCCGCAGAATTGCTCAAAACTTGACACTTTATTGCTTGGCACACCTGTTCAATTGGACACTATCTTGTCTTCCCTGGGAAGTATCCAGCCACACTGCAAATAACGCACAAACAAAGTTAGTTGTAATAGCAATAGTAATAATAAACACAATAATGATAAATTACTATTATTATTATTATCATTATAACCACGTGCGTGGTGTGTCCCAGGCAACGCCTTCATAGAGAAGTGTGAGAGGTGTATGACGCGGTACGAGCGGAAGTCGGCAGTGCGCAGGACACGCCGGGAGACGGTGGCGCCCAAGATCTGCATCCACTGTCACCTCGACCACCGCACTGGACGCAAGTGCGAGAGAAAGGTCAGTGCCTCGCCACTGTGACGTACTGACAGAGGGGGACACTGTGACGTAGTGACAGGGGTGGTCACTGTGACGTACTGACAGAGGTGGTCAGTGTGACGTACTGACAGGGGTGGTCACTGTGACGTACTGACAGGGGTGGTCAGTGTGACGTACTGACAGGGGTGGTCACTGTGACGTACTGACAGGGGTGGTCAGTGTGACGTATTGACAGGGATGGACACTGTTACGTACAGACAGGGGTGGTCACTGTGACGTACAGACAGAGGTGGTCACTGTGACGTACTGACAGGGGTGGACACGGTGACGCACTGACGGGGTGGTCACTGTGACGTATTGACAGGGGTGGACACTGTGACGTAGTGACAGGGGTGGTCACTGTGACGTATTGACAGGGGAGGTCACTGTGACGTAGTGACAGGGGGTGGTCACTGTGACGTAGTGACAGGGGTGGTCACTGTGTCGTAGTGATAGGGGTGGTCACTGTGACGTACTGACAGGGGCGGTCACTATGACGTACTGACAGAGGGGGACACTGTGACGTAGTGACAGGGGGTGGTCACTGTCACGTAGTGACAGGGGTGGTCAATGTGACGTAGTGACAGGGGTGGTCACTGTGACGTAGTGACAGGGGTGGTCACTATGACGTACTGACAGGGGCGGTCACTATGACGTACTGACAGAGGGGGACACTGTGACGTAGTGACAGGGGAGGTCACTGTGACGTAGTGACAGGGGTGGTCACTATGACGTACTGACAGGGGCGGTCACTATGACGTAGTGACAGGGGTGGTCACTGTGACGTAGTGACAGGGGTGGTCACTGTGACGTAGTGGCAGGGGTGGTCATTGTGACGTAGTGACAGGGGGTGGTCACTGTGACGTAGTGACAGGGGGTGGTCACTGTGACGTAGTGACATGGGTGGTCACTGTGACGTAGTGACATGGGTGGTCACTGTGACGTAGTGACAGGGGTGGTCACTATGACGTACTGACAGGGGCGGTCACTATGACGTACTGACAGAGGGGGACACTGTGACGTACTGACAGGGGTGGTCAGTGTGACGTACTGACAGGGGTGGTCACTGTGACGTAGTGACAGGGGTGGTCACTGTGACGTAGTGACAGGGGTGGTCACTGTGACGTAGTGACAGGGGTGGTCACGGTGACGTAGTGACAGGGGTGGACACTGTGACGTATCGACGGGATGGTCACTGTGACGTAGTGACAGGGGTGGTCACTGTGACGTATTTACAGGGGTGGACACTGTGACGTACTGACAGGGGTGGACACTGTGACGTACTGACAGGGGTGGACATTGTGACGTACTGACAGGGATGGTCAGTGTGACGTACTGACAGGGGTGGTCAGTGTGACGTACTGACATGGGGTGATCTCTGGGGAGATAGACGTTTTTCGTGTGTACCGACATAGTAAATAATTACGGAGGAAATGGAGAAATTGTAACGTTTCTTGATGGTGAACGTAATTGGAATATCAAGAAGGATGCCACGATGACAGCATTCGGATTCTTCGTTATCAGTCTGCACTTCGATGATGTAATTTAGACACCGAAAGGTATCAACACAGTGAAATATGTTATGTACACTGGAATATATAACATGGGCACGAAGATACATTATATAAACACTGAATGATATAATAATATAGACTCTGAAAGATATAATAAAAATACAGAAAATGGAAGATATACCATAGGTGGTGAAAGATACAATATGAACACTGAAAGATATGTAAGATGAACCCTGCAAGAAATATTGTGTGCACTCCATTGCTAGGTCCCCTTAAAACGGCATTTCACAAGTAAATAAGTTTATAGACTTTACCACGTCATATGTGTATCACGTGATTTCCAGGGGTGCGACGGGTACCTGATGAACATCATCATCAACTTCGGCGACAGTCTCGAGCTGCACGTGCTGCGCAGTGCGGAGGAGCACGCGCGGGCCTGTGACCTCATGCTGTGTCTCGGCTCCTCCATGCGTGTCACGCCGGCGTGTCACCTCGTCGAGATGGGCCCGGAGCCGACGAGGCTCGTCCTATGTAACAGGTATCTATCTACCTATGTGTTAAAGTGATCGTGTCTGTTTATTAAAGCGATGGTGTCTGTTTATTACAGGGAATGTGTGTGTTTATTAAAGCGATGGTGTCTGTTTATTAAAGGAAGGGTGTGTGTTTATTAAAGGGAAGGTGTATGTTTATTAAAGCGACTGGTATCTGTTTATTAAAGGGTTGGTGTATGTTTATTAAAGCGATGGTGGTTATTTATTAAAAGGAGGGTGTCTGTTTATTAAAGGGAGGGTGTGTGTTTATTAAAGCGATGGTGTCTGTTTATTAAAGGGAGGGTATGTGTTTATTAAAGGGAAGGTGTTGATTTATTAAAGGGTTGGTGTATGTTTATTAAAGTGATGGTGTCTGTTTATTAAAGGGAGGGTGTGTGTATATTAAAGGGAAGGTGTCTGTTTATTAAAGGGAGGGTGTATGTTTATTAAAGGAAAGGTGTATGTTTATTAAAGGGAAGGTGTATGTTTATTAAAAGGAAGGTGTGTGTTTATTAAAGGGAATGTGTATGTTTATTAAAGGGAAGGTGTATGTTTATTAAAGGGAAGGTGTCTGTTTATAAAAGGGAAGGTGTATGTTTATTGAAGGGAAGGTGTATGTTTAGTAAAGAGGAGGTGTGTGTTTATTAAAAGGAAGATGTATGTTTATTAAAGGGAAGGTGTCTGTTTATTAAAGCGATGGTGTTTGTTTATTAAAGGGATGGTGTATGTTTATTGAAGGGAAGGTGTATGTTTAGTAAAGGGGAGGTGTGTATTTATTAAAGGGTAGGTGTCTGTATATTAAAGCGATTGTGTCTGTTTATTAAAGCGACGGTGTCTGTTTATTAAAGGAAAGGGAAGGTGTTTGTTTATTAAAGGGAAGGTGTCTGTTTATTAAAGCGATGGTATATGTTTATTAATGGGAAGGGAAGGTGTGTGTGTGTGTGTGTGTGTGTGTGTGTGTGTGTGTGTGTGTGTGTGTGTGTGTGTGTGTGTGTGTGTGTGTGTGTGTGTGTGTGTGTGTGTGTGTGTGTGTGTGTGTGTGTGTGTGTGTGTGTGTGTGTGTGTGTGTGTGTGCAGCGCAGTCATTTGAAACAGGAAATATGCTGTGTTGAACGTAGAAAATAAACATCAATTGTGGCCAACTCGACCCGTTTTGACGATATTGACAACAGAAACAAGGGGAATCAAGGGAATTTAAAACTATATCAAACATGTTATAAATATATATTGTTCACCGTTTCCGTGACTTCAGACAACCGACCCCGATGGACAAGCTCTGCTACCAGGTGACGGACACGGGTCGTACGCCCATCGGCTCGCGGGTATTTGGCGACTGTGATCTGCTGATGAAGGAGCTCATGAAATGCCTCCTATCTGATGAGGAGCGACATGAATGGGAGGCTGGACTCCCGGGACGCTTGAAAGAGTATGCTCAACAGAGGGAGGCGCCCACGACCGAATAATGGCGTGAATCCTAGGAGCATGTCGACTTCCTTAAGACGACAAATCGTGCCACTATTGCAAATGGTCGGCAGCACTTAAACACGTACGTTCAAATCAAAAACGATGCTGGGATAACCAGTAATACAAATTTATTACAACTTACAAAGGTGTCCCAATCGTAAGGGTAAACTTTATACTGGACATTTATTTACTTAAGAACACTAATAAAACAGTATAATTATAATAACACCAAACGTTATCTAACGCTAGGCAAAACAAATCTAATATAAACATTGTATAATACTGCCATATCACGCTATTATGTATACCTCATCCAAATGATAACGGCACCGACTAGGTCCGTCATAAACAAACCAATTGGCTACTTCCGTTAAACATTAAACGGGCATGTATTAAATCTTCAATTCCTTTTTGAGATGTTTAAGAATCAAGATAGTCAAATAGCAGTCGGCTTGCTATCGAACGAATGTGGCTGTGAATGCATCAGTCGGCTCTAGGTTTTGAAAGATAACTCACAGGAGGTGTTCCCATAGAAAATGTTAAACTCTGGCTGCTCGCGAGCACTCGAAATCGTGTTTACGACATAAACGAGTCCGTTGGAATGCAACAAATAGGCACATGATTGCGCTTCATTCAGGCAGACATAACCGATAGATAGAAAGCTAGACGACGTTTACACGGGTAAACATGTTCAAGTGTCATCAGGGTTAGGGTGGTATGGGTTGGTTATTAACTTCCCTAGACCTGTTAGTCTTGTATCGGAAGAGTTTTGCTTTTGTTGAAGACCGCTGAGATGTTATGATAGAGACTCGAGAGTTCCAATGCACGCCAATCCCAACCATTATTACAACACTATCAAGCCGTACTATATAACCTACATATATTACAACATAGTGACCTCTAAGTGTGCTTTATAACACATTTCATAATAAATTGTTTGCGGAAATATGTTTGCATGATAGCGTTCATCATTCGAAGGCGTGACGGCAGCGTTTTGACACCAGTTAATCCGAACTCGTCAGGCGGTAATTTTTCCCCAACTATTCGAAGATTTGCAATGCTTTTGTTGTAAACATTGACATTTTGATTCAACAAATGTTTCTGCTTCCGTAAAATGTCAGTGTGTTATAAATCATAAAAATATAAGGTATACCTTTTAGCATGATCTTATAATAAAAGTTAACTGAAAATATCCATTTATATCGCATTCGTCGCACGCATCTGCTCGGACAGTTCCTTTCTAACACTCAGTAGTTGACGGCTGTCGATCTTGGTGACGTCCACTCATATACAAATTGAGCGTCCTTTGTGTTTTGCCTTTTATTTGCTTGTTCTCGCATCACTCGACAAGGCGACGCACGAAATAATATTTAATAATAATATACGGTTATTACGGTTAATGCTTCTTTCTAAATTTGCTTACTTGCTTAGAAAATCTTTCGATATTTCTGAATAATAGGTACTTTTGATGACGATACCAAGGATTATTCCAATATGTTACTTGTATTCTATTCTGACGTCATTGTAAGCGTTGAGCACACCAGTTAAAGAACATATGGATATATCTGGTCAGTGTTGCAATAGTCAATATTTGCAACTTAGCATTTACGTCGAACATTGCGTTCCATTAGCTTTATGTTTATATAAGTGCCTATAGATATATGCGAGAGGTTTGTATTTCGCTATATTCCACGGACTCTGGGAAAACCTGCTTGTCAAGTTAAACTGTTGCGTAGCTCTAGGCTGTGGTCGCACACATTACCGAAGTCCCAAACTACATTAAACATTGCGTGGGATAGTTTGACCGTTGTGCCGGGTGTATCAATTGTAAATTCATGACTATTTACTGTAATCCTACGAGATATCACTCGGACATAGGTACTCCACTGGCTTGGACTGTTCAGTGACCAAACTTGTGGATAGAGTTGAACGTACGAGGACATTTTCTGTTTGTCCGTTGAGTTTCGTGGGTTGCAAACGAGTAGCATAATTATGAAATGTTTTTAAATTTGTTGGTTATATTGATGTTTTACATTCATACATGTTATGTAATGACTGATATGAAGGATACATTAATGCGAACAAAAGTGTTGAATTACATTATAACAAGCGGCTGACTCTCAACATGGAACGTTTCGTTTTCATACCTTTACATTGTATGGATTGAACAAGCAGAAACGTCACATTTCAGTGTTGATAAGTATTCATATCGGTTGTTTATAACGAGCAAATACTGACAAATCTAGTCCTTTGTCATTTTCACTTTGCTGGATAATCATAAATATGTGTGATTGTAACGTTTCTTTAAAGTACTGAGTGCATTCATTCGATCGATCGACTCAGTGATCCAGTATACAGCAGCTTTTACTAATAATGTGCAACAATTATACTATAGAATCTAGACAAAAGCTGAAGTAAATGTACACTTATTCTCGTTTGGAATTGTGCATTAGCGAAGTGTATTATGAATAGCTATGCGAAAACTTACTGAAATAACTTACTGGTATTGCTTGAGGATACTGTATCATGTAAACAGTATATATATGATTATTTACACTTTCTTTAAGATTGAGCAATCAGTTGCTCAGCTCTCCTGAAAGCTACACAGGTCTTCGTTTATCTGAAAATGTGTACATGCAGCTTTGCTGGAATTTATATACACAATGCTTTGTTTAGATCTAATCTTTACACTTTTACATACGGTTTCTGAAGTTTTGAATGCATTGCCATATTTACAGGCATTTGTATAATATCATTGCATCGCGTGTTGCGATAACACGATTTACGATAAGAATTACGACGAAGCTGTCGTCTTGACAAGCGAGGTGCAATATATGAAATTGGTTATATTTCGTTGACGAATTCACCATTGAGTCGATAAATACGATCTGAAATCCTGTCGTGTTTGATTTATGAACAGCGATGACTACTAACTGATATTTGCAATATACGGATGCTGTTTTATAATGTTTATGCATTTATATTTTGTGGTGTCTTTATACTGGTGTTCTTTCTGTGGCTGCAATGCCGTAACATGATCTCCGTGTATTCATTAATTTATTTATTTATTTATTGGAGTGCAACATGTGTTCTTTGAACCTGACTATACTTGAACTGCCGATTGGTGTTTTGTTCATTTATTCGTCTTCCTCTCTGCCCAATTCCAACGAAACATTGGTAATCGAAACCCTATTTGTAATTATTATGCCAAGTATCTTAATCTTTATTTACAGATGATATGTTAGTGTTCTTGAATTATGACTGTTGGAAATATTTGTCACACATTTGTCTTCATAAATCTAATAACACAGTTGTACCACTGACAACGGTACGGTTTTCGTTTTAGAGAAATGTTCTGTTTTGTTGTGATCGTGTAATTGAAATGTATTCGTTGAACTCTTATCTATTTCTACACCGTTGTGGACACCTGTGGTTTCTATGTTCAAAAGTGGTTTCATATTTCTGCCATGATTGTTTATTGGTCATTAGAACAGCAAACACAAACACTGTGTGCCGTACAATGACTCGCGTATGACTCGTACAATGACTCGTACAATGACACGTGTATGACTCGTACAATGACTCGTGTATGACTCGTACAATGACTCGTGTATGAATCGTACAACGACTCGTGTATGACTCGTACAACGACTCGTGTATGACTCGTACAACGACTCGTGTATGACTCGTACAATGACTCGTGTATGACTCGTACAATGACTCGTGTATGACTCGTACAATGACTCGTGTATGACGCGTACAATGACTTGTGTATGACTCGTACAGTGACTCGTGTATGACTCGTACAATGACTCGTGTATGACTCGTACAATGACTCGTGTATGACTCGTACAATGACTCGTTTATGACTCGTACAATGACTCGTACAATGACTCGTGTATGACTCGTACAATGACTCGTGTATGACTCGTACAATGACTCGTGTATGACTCGTACAATGACTCGTGCATGACTCGTACAATGACTCGTGTATGACGCGTACAATGACTCGTGTATGACGCGTACAATGACTCATGTATGACGCGTACAATGACTCGTGTATGACTCGTACAATGATTCGTGTATGACTCGTGTATGACTCGTAAACAACGAGTATCGTTGAGCGAAGGAAGTTTCCTCTATTCATTGTAATAATTCGACACATGTGTTATTTATATAACTATTTCATGGACTTGATACAACTAGTTGCAGGGTTTGATAATGATTACTTGTTATGTTATCCTATCAGGCCTACTGTGACAGAAGTGTTACAATATACAAGCTGAATGTAACTTGTTTTATTTACAACATCTGTTACATGCAGTGCCGTGATACAATTTGCTCGCATTACATGAAACCACCTGCTGTAGTAGTAGTTTTACGGCTACCACGGCTATGACTGATATGACTTGCTCATCTACGAATGTGAATGAAGCTGTTTAGGAGATTGAATTAAAATATTTGAATTCCAATTATTGAGTTCTGTCGTTACCTGTACAGGAAGCCGGAACCGATAGTGTTGAAGTTGGGTTATCAGCTAGGGGAGACCGGGGCTAGTTGTAACAAAAACAACACTTTTCAGGATTGCGGGTAGGTTTCTTTACCGATCGAAACTGTTGTCGTGCCAAAGGTTCCTCACATATCTCCCGAAAATAACTGGTACATAAATAAATGCCTGGGTTATTACATATTTATGGCATAATGCGTTATATGAGGTGTCCTAAAGTGTGACCAATTATCTAACTTGTAACAAAAATAACACATTTCAGGATTGCAGGTAAGTTTCTTAAGCGATCGAAACTGTTGTCATGCCAATGGGTCCCCACATATCTCCCGCAGATACCTGGTGCATAATCAAATGCCTGGCTTATTACATATTTGTGGCATAATAAGTTATATGGGCTGTCCTAAAGAATTACAAGTTAGCCTGGTATGTTAGTGCCTCTTTTCTGTTAAAATGGCGTCCCTTTATGGCGTCTCGACGGATTCACGAGATATTACACACGACATGCTGAAATCTATCGATGAACATGCTGTCGTCTTGCAGAATAATTTGCATTAGCAGTTTTCCGTTTTCCAATATAAATGGGCCATGTTCACCATTAATTTACTTGTAATTTACGATGATTATATCAAACCAGTAGTAAATGTGCGATGATGTAAATAATAGTGTCTGACGTCATCATGTCCGTCATTGTGTACGCACGTATATCACGTCCACGCCATGTCCAGAACAAGTGTATGGTTCAAAGGCTTTGGCACGGCATGCTCAACTAGTAGATCTCTCATAAACTAATTAGGCAAATCTAAGCTTAGAGTTGAGTAAGTTCGCAAACGCTTAGCTTTTAGTTCTATTTGCGATATATCGTTCTACCGGGTATAAAATAAAATTCAACAATCCCCATACCGGAGTCTGCCCACCCGAAAGTGTTTTATTAACCTACTTGATTTGACATATATGCCACGATGTTTTATGTAGATCCTATGCGCCGCAATTAAAGTGATAATGTAATTAATTTACAATTGCAAATTGGATTACCTCCACATCATATTTTATCAGATCGGATATGTTAAACTAGTGTGTAATTGTGTTCAATTAAATTAACTCTAACCGAACGCCTTTCACTGCGTCTTAGTTTTGGGTCGTGAATATTGGCACGGCAGTTGGTTTTCGGTCCCTCGCGTGAGAATTGGAAGTGTTACTCCATTACGATGGTACAGCAACAAATGCATCACTATTGTATTACTATTGCGTCACACTGAGCAGGTGCATTGTTGTATACCAACATTATAACGCGTCTGCCAATTCCAATTTATAATGACCCAAATAAAAATGTTCAATGCATTCTCACCGTGCCAACAACAATTTCACAGAGTCTTGACAGTTCGCTGGTATTTACGTAACAATCATTTCACAATAATTATTACCTCAACGTTCATTCATGTGTATGATACAATTATGCATTATGTGTGTAACCGGATATGCACAATTAAGACGGTGTTACATTTATTTGATAAACTCATGCCATAAACTTCCAACCGTGTTCAACCAGTGTCGGTTGATTATTGTTGCATTAGTTCAACTCTGTCCAACGCTGTAATGACCAATCTCTTCTGCGAGTAATTAATTTTGTTCGCGCACGTGATCGACTTGGCGGCGTCTCTGACTGCTTGGGCCGTGCGGGCTCCGTGGTGCAGCGAACAATAGGCGGATAACGACGACAGCGATGCAAAGTGGCTCATTCAGACCGCATAATGACGAAAGTGGCTGACTCGTTCAACTCCAGGTCAACTTGTGTATGAGTACTGACTGAGACAAGCTATGTAGTGTTGCTAAAGTCTGCTGGAAACGTGAGATTTACTATTGCTGCCACGCACATGGGCTGCACGCATATAGCAGCGGTGGTCAGATTCGCCCAAACTAGGTGAGTGTATGACACGTTAAAATTGATACAAGTTTCACTAAGCATTTAGATTAGAGACGAAATGTAATCAAGATATCGCACTATTTATTGTGCGTGGGTATGAATGTGGGTGTGTGTGTGCCTGCTTGTTTTTGTAGTGTTATATTAATTGATGTATTCTATACATACAGTACTGATTACTTTTGACCAACAAATATACGTTTAGTTGTGTGCATTACGCATTACGTTGTTGGCTAAACGAACACATCTGATAAAACACGCCTACAACTGTATCACATTATGTAAAGAAAGCATAATTATTCAAATGCACGCACGGTAAACGGCGAGTCGACATGAAACAAGCAGAGGTGATTTTTTCACAAACAGTACCTCGGTTTTCCGATAACGTATTGAACAAAGTAAGATATCTACTGCAGATGACCGGTGATTATGGCCTCGGTTGACCAGAGGACAGATACAATGACCACAGTGGACACACTACCGGATGCTGTGAGTTGGCGTCCAGAAGATGACGAGGAAGACAGTGGTGAGATTCACATTAGTTGCTCTACGGTCATTGCTAGACCTGCCGCTAGTGGCGCTATGTCTACTTCAGTCGATGTCGTAGAAGTTAATTAATATGTCGCCATGTTTGGCACTTCGACCTAGAGGCGCATTAGAGTAGATTATGACGCATTACTGGAGCTGTTAATCCTACTTAAACTGGTGTTTACAACAACAACAATAACTGTCACTAACATCATCACACTTCGTACTAACTAGCATGTTGGTTATCTACTCTACTATGGCGCTGCGTTAAAATTAAAATGCTAATGCAATGGTGAAAACTGATAACATTCATTCTTTGCTCCAGATAAGGCAGCATAAGTAACCTTATTGTTATTATAATCCATGTTAATGCAAGTGACGTGCTTGTACTTTGCATCGACTTATGCAATATCAAATTTCATTGATATTTTGAAGAGGAATTTATGTTAATACTCCATGTATTCTCTCCTAACTGTTGTCAAGCTTCCTATCTCTTGTCATATGTCCGCTGTTTGTTGTTAATTCCCAACTCTGTCGAGTGCCCTATCTCAAAATCAATTTCCGCAGAACGTTATCGTGCATTAATTTATTTCATGCCAATTTATTTATTTTTTATTTGGACCAATGACGTCAATCGCTATTTAAAAATCACGAAGTTACCAAGTTGGTGTCGTGTTATATTATTAAGTTCCATCACATTCAATCGTGTTCATTTATAGCTAACATTATTGTCACAACTGTTATTAGTACTGAGTTGCGCTGTCTTAAGCATCAGCTTAGTTGCTGTTTTTGTTGTTGTTGTTGCTTTATGTTATGTTAGTGACAGTTGTTGGTGTTGTTGTCGTCATCGGGCGAGTCAAATGTGTATCACGCAGAGCGCCAGAAGACGCCAGGGCCGGAACAAGAGTCGGAGCCTGAGCCCGACCCGGAGATCGTAGCCATCGTCTCTCGCTACAGCGCCTTGTGCAAGCAGCTCGGCGTCAGACCGTCGAAACGGTTCATTAAACAGATCGGTCGAGGCATCGTGTGTCTCTGTTCGGAGCAGTTCGACCGGAAAGAAATGCGCGCGATCTGTACGACTCTTATGGTAGGTTTACTGTAACTGTGTATAGTAGGGTAATATGGTATACCAGTAACATAGCTGTAGAATTTAACTGACAATGTATTTTGTATATTATTTTAGACATTTGTGTCTGTCTGTCTGTCTGTCTGTCTGTCTGTCTGTCTGTCTGTCTGTCTGTCTGTCTGTATTTCTCTCTCGCTCCTTGTCCTATGTCTTCACCTCTCCACTCTCTCTCTCCCTCTTTCCTCTCCTTCCCCCCTCCCTCCCTCTCTCTCTCTCTCTCTCTCTCTCTCTCTCTCTCTGTCACTTTCTTTCTCCCCCCCCTCTCTCTCTATAGTACTGACGTCAACCTCATTGTCTCAGTCCCAGGGGTGCAGCTGCATATACGCATTCGACCTCAGCGGGAACACCCTCGGACTTCACGAGATCGGTTACCTCACACAACTTCTCGAGCAGAACAGCGGCATCCGACGACTGGTGGGTGACGACAACAGCTGTCACTGCAGTCAGACGACACTAGTAGTTGACATCAACAATTGTTCAGTGGGACTCCAATTTAAACACTACAACGAAACAATAATGTATACTGCATGTACTGAAACTCAGCTGGCATTTCGCCGTCTTAGACATTGCATATGACGTCATAATGCCACACAGAATATTATTTCCACAAACTGCAGAGTCATAAACAATTAATCATGGTCACCTTATCACACACACTGTTCTTTACAACTGTTGTGGCGTTGTGTCATGATGTCACTGTTTCAGACGCTGACGAAAAACTGTATCAGTCGAGACTGCATCAAAGCCATCACTCAGATGATTGTTCACACCAACACAGTGGACATGCTCAACCTCTCCTGTACGTACACCTTGATTGTACGTACACCTTGATCTTAGTCGTACATATCTGAACAATGGAACAAATGGACACCATGACATCCTGGTGCGTCGGTGGTTATTAACTCTCTTGAGCCTCCTCTGTTTTGCATGACCGGTTTCTTGATTTCTCTTGACCTGTCGTTACCGACCACCTGTGTGTTGAGACCGCTATGTTGGGATGACTGCACGATCCTTCATGCGAGGATTGCGGTTTCTCTTTTGTATAGGTGCTCAAAGGCGCCGGATTCGAAAATAATGTTTGCCTAAAAAACATACTTTACGTTCCGCCCACATTTCGCAATTTTCTATTATCTGTGATAGCAAAACTGTATAAGTTTATTTGTTTATGGTGATATCCATCAGATCTCTAACTTTCTTCGCCATTCAGCACGCGTTTCCTTTGCTATAACGTCAGTTTTAAAATGTTGAGATATACTGACACAGTGTTTAATTATCGTGTGCGTGCGTGCGTGTGTGCTTGCGTTGGTGCGTGCGTGCGTGCGTGCGTGCGTGCGTGCGTGCTTCCGGAGAGATACGACTAATTATATGTGTGATCTGTAATATAATATTGAAATTAGTTTATGGAATTTAGTTTTCGTAGATGACGTGAATTTAAGCTTTTTGTATTACTTACTATAACTGTCACGTTCACACACAACTTATGTAAATAAATAACGAAAATATTACTTTACACATACTTCTCGATTCCCTGTTTCATAAATATGTTTTGCTTCTTGCAGGCAACAACATTACGGACAATGAGAGTAAATATATCGCCAAAATGATGACGGTGAGAAAACACAACACATACGCGTAATCTCAACAAACAACATAATATTTTGATAGCAATACAAAAATACCTTACTTCCTCCTTTAAATACACATTGCAACATATAGTAACATGAGATAATATATAACTTTCTTGTAATAACTATGTATACACACACATATATATATATATATATATATATATATATATATATATATATATATATATATATATATATATATATATAGTGTGTGTGTGTGTGTGTGTGTGTGTGTGTGTGTGTGTATGTGTGTGTGTGTTTGTGTGTGTGTGTGTGTGTGTGTGTGTGTGTTTGTGTGTGTGTGTGTGTGTGTGTGTGTGTGTGTGTGTGTGTGTGTGTGTGTGTGTGTGTATGTGTATTATGTATTTATGTTTATTTGTGGTGTGCGTGTGTGTCTTTATGTTTGTATGTGTGGTGTGCGTATGTGTATTTGTGTTTGTCTGTATATGTCTATGGTGTCTATGCTGTCTATAGTGTTCTATGTTCAGGAGGCGACTGAGCTCCGGGAGTTGTCGCTGAGTCACAACGAGCTACGAGACGAGGGCGGAGCCAACATCGGGAAGGCCATGGGTGGGTGGCAGGGTTATGATCTTGTCTTCTCTACACGAAATTGCTTTTTGTTAGGCGAGAAATATCGGCGAAATCAACGAACTATTCTGCTGTTTTATACTATCTAAGCAAATACTCTTTCAAACTATAATGTATAATTCTTATTTTTAATTATTCCAAATTGGTGGTATCTTTATTAAATTAGATGCAATACTGGTGCACAAATGAACATGAACTGAAGCGAGGTTCTGCGTTATTATAAGCAAGACGTAATACAACTTGACAATAAATTCCTCTATTGCATTGTGCATTCGTTACTTGTGTATTACTTTGGTTTTACAGCGAGCAAGTCGTCGATAGAAGAACTAGATCTCAGTTGGAATCACTTACGGTGCAAAGGCGCTGAGAATATATCCAAGGGGCTATCGGTAAGAAAACAGACTTCCTTTAGCCATTTTCCCACACTCTGTGCATGTGGTTTGCATCGGGCTATTATAAAATGATGTCACTTGGCTTTGCCATTGTATTTAAAATATAAACATGGATTCTAGTCGAAATGAACATTATTTGTATTACTACGCTAACTTGGGACTACTGTAAATGTATCTCCTCCTAGGTCTCCACTTGTATTGGCCGCTTCTTTCTGTATGCAATTGCTTTCACTATTCGCATTTGATCTTTCATCCCATAGGTGGCGCAGCGGTATAGTTACGTTCGGTTTATAGGAAAATATTTTTTACTGAGGCATACAATGATGTTACTGGCAACTGCATATATTAACTGGTTAAAGATCGAGAACGGGATTAAAAGCTAAAACTCAAAGACAACAACGCATGCTCTTTTTAATGCTCCATTATTTAGTATAAGCGATATCAAATAACGATCTAATTCTCGATTTTACAATGTTCATTTGTAAAACCTTAATTTGTGATGGTCAGTGTATTTAGCCGTCGCGAAACAGCGCGAATAGTCGGGGTTGAGATTCGCAAAAATGCCTCAACTGCACATCCCATTGAAACTCACCATGAATTCCAATTGCATCCGCCTTGAGACCCCAAATGTCGAAATATTAGGGGATAAATTATCTGATAATCTACTATATAACATTGAATTGCGAAACGTAAATTGCACGTTTAAAGCACGTTTTGTGTTTACAGAATAATATGACTATCACTACGTTAAACCTGGCGTGGAACGGCTTTGGTTACGAGGGGTGTGCAGCCTTGGCGCGGGCACTGCACGTCAACCGGACACTGGTCGAGCTGGACTTGACCAGTAACCGCATCCACACGCCCGCCCTGCTCGAGTTGACCAAAGGCCTCGTCTTGAACAACACGCTCGAGATCTTGAAGGTGAAGTTGACGATGTTACATTTCAACGATATTTGTTCTGGAATTTGCTTAGATACACATGTATCAGACAGTTAACTTTATAACGTTTTACCTGATCATTGTATATGTAATAATCGGAAACTGGCGATATCCCGATGATATTTTCTGTTACGAATGACGTCACACCCCCTCACGCTGCATCACGTGATCACCGCTTACTCTGCACGACGTCAGATTGTTGTGCTGTAACGTCCCACACAGCAATTCCCCAAATATATTCTCACCATTGGTAATCCACAAGTAACGATGGATTTCGCAATAAGTTTGAATGTAGTAGTGTACTCTAATACATTGTTACTTTGTACGCCTTCCCTGAGACAGTTGTTCCTTGTCGTTCCCAGCTCGGCTCCAATCCTATCCCCTCCGTCGCCACGACGCCCTTCCTGTCCCGGCTGAAGGCTGCACCCCACATGGCGTTGACCATACTTGACCTCTCGGTACGTGTGACGTTTTAGTTACCTACATACTTTACCTGGAAAACTCGGTACGTGTTACGTTTTTGTTACGTACTTTGACATCTAAGAACGTGTTACGTTTCTGTTACATACTTTGACATCTAAGAACCTGTTACGGTTCTGTTACGTATTTCGACATCTAAGAACGTGTTATGTTTCTGTGACGTACCTTAATTTGACATATCAGTATGTGTTACGCTTCAGTTACGCATTTCTACTAAACCATTTCTGGTGTGGGTGGTAATAGCGTAGTGCTATAAACATTGATGAACAACAATGGGGTATTGTCTACCAAGGAATACCTGGCCACTCATTTTGTCCACTATAAACTAACTAACTCGAAAAATAAATGTTATGTTTTAAGTTATATAACAATTATTACAATTTGCTTCTTCGGTCTGTAGTCCAAAGACCGATAAATCGATTGAACAAAACAAGAGGGTGGTGAACCTCTATGATTGGGACGAGATATATTTACAGTGCATTTACGCATATAAATATAGAGACTATTATGTTTAAAAAACACAATATTGACCATTATCGCAGACGTTATACAGCCTGGGTAATCACGTGACTGCAGATACACTCATTGTTTCTTTGTCTACCTTCCACGTTAATTTAATCCTGCTTTGTTGAAAATTTGTTCGCTGTTGTTGAGTGTTGCTAATGTACTACGGAGCACATATGAAAATAGTCCGGATACATGCTACATAATACACATTCACGGTAAGACCGCATTACACCCCAACAATAGTCCACACCCTATAAATGCCACAACTGAACAATAGCGAGAGTCAGAATCCAGCAGCCGTGAAGCCAGCACCTCGTCCAGGAGACTCGACGCTGCCATCGGCCGTCTGCTTCGCCTGCGACATCGCAGGACATAGGGCCTGTAAGTGGGTCACGATACATGGTGAGACTCCGCGCGACTGTCGCTGATTGGGGACTGCACACAAGAATACGTTGTGGTTTCGATAAGCACTTATATCTGACAAGTTGTCTAAATGCACATTTTCATAACACATGTATATGTTTGGCCCAAACAGGTTGTACTGCGCGAAAATGCAACTGAAATACGCTATTTGGGAACAGTTCGATTATTACAACAAAAAACAAAACAAAGTCCTATACGTTAACATGGAGAATATGGACTTCCTGCCCCCAACTGCCTCCAGCCTCGTTTTCGCGCGCGAGACTTACACGCCCTATTGTGCCTGCGCACGTAAGTGCCGCGTATGATACTAACATAAATGCTTTATGTTCCGCGTTACTAGAAGATCATCGTGGACACCGACTTCGAGCCGATGGTGGCGGACATTCGGGAGTTCCGGCCCGACTTCTGCGTCATCTACGACCACTCGCTGCCCATCAACAAGGACAAGTACAAGAAGGACTTCGACCCAAAGGTCGTCCTCAACGTCGACCCCGTCCGTCTCCTATACTACACCAAGAAGAATCTTCGCATCATCGACTTCTTCAACAAGATCGACAAGGATCGCAACTACACGTTGTCGAGGGACGAGATCCGAAAGGCCATGGAGGTGAGCGTGGTGGAAGTCGTGGTAACGTAAAGTATATATTTGAAAGGCCATGAAGGTGAGCGTGGTGGAAGTCGTTGTAACGTAAAGTATATATTTGAAAGGCCATGGAGGTGAGCGTGGTGGAAGTCGTTGTAACGTAAAGTATATATTTGAAAGGCCATGGAGGTGAGCTTGGTGGATGTCTTTGTAACGTAAAATAGAGATCCGGAAGGCCATGGAGGTGAGCGTGGTGGAAGTCGGTGTAACGTAAGATAAAGATCCGAAAGGCCATGAAGATGAGCATGATAGAAGTCGTTGTAACGTAAAAACGTTTTGTTTTGTCAAACATACGTAATGCGTATCTTCGTCTGCTACACAGGGAGACAACATCACTTTAAGTTCGAGTGCACTGGACACTATTATGGACTACATTGACGTGAACAAGGACGGCGAAATTGACTTGAAGTAAATATTACATGTTCTAAACATTAATTAGTTTTATAATGTTGTTTCTGAATATTGTCACCATCATCATCAGCATCATCATCATCATCAGCATCATCATCATCAGCATCATCATCATCAGCAGCAGAAGCAGCAGCAGCAGCAGCAGCAGCAGCAGCGGTATTGTGATCAACGAATTACTTTGTATATTCTGACGTATCTTTTATAACTGTGCGATATTACGCAAGTGCAAAAATTGATAATATATATCTTCAGTCCAGTAAGCGACTTAGAGCAATAAAACATTACACCACAACTAATCATACATTTAAATGTATCGACTAACTAGCTCCAATTGTATAACAATCGTCAATTTTAGATGCACCTTGCAGAAAACTGAACCGACATGCAGGCCACCTAGCGAATGCACATTATTTACCGTTTTCTCTCCTCTCCGCTAGGGAGTTTTCAGAAGCCGAGCGTAGGTTCAAGAGGATGACGCATCAGACGCTGAAGAAGAAGGAGGAACAGGCGAGGAAGGACGAGGCCGCGGCGAAGCTGTTGTCCCCGCTGAGTTTCTCCACCACTTACAAACCCGACGTGGCTAAGGTGATGTTGGAGTCCACCTTGCCGGCCAATGGCAGTGCGCCGGTCTCCCCACCCGCCAAGCCGCCGGGGGCCAAGCCGGACGTGAAGCCGGCCCGAATACTGTTGCCACAGAAATCAAAGTCGCCACCAACGCCGTGACAACGTCGAATGTCACCATAGTTGGTGAAAGCGAAAATTAAACCTCCTAATGTGACTTACACTGTTAGGTGACTTATACTATTAGGTGACTTGTATAAACTGTAAGGTGACTTACGCTGTTTGCATTTACAAATGCTTGATTAAGACAGCGATGGTGAACAAGACTGTGATGGTGCGATAGTTGGAGGTTGTGAGAGAGGACAGGGAAAGGATGTGACAGGAAGAGAGGAATGGAGGGGTTAGGAGGAAACAGCAGTGCTAAATGACCACGAGCAGACATCACAGTGGCCGATACTGGACGCCAAGCAAACAAACTGAACTCGGCATGGAACGTGGAATCAAGACTCACCTCAATGCTGCCTACATTTGTTACTTCATTGCGCTAATTCAGTCATTCAACATCATTCCACGGGTATTTATAGTGTATAAATAACGCGTGTTAGCGCATGGACGGCATTAACAAACTCTGTTTATCGGCATAGCGTAACAACGCTTGGCCGCTGAGCTTGCGACTGGGGCAAATCGGAGTGCTTCTTTAATCTCAATATCACGTATGAATAACATGAAATACCCTACAAACAAATATCCCTGGTATTATGTTGAATGATTGAATTAACGTAGTGAGGCAAAGATACAGTTATAACGTCAAAATTGTGGTGTCTCCAGATTATACACAAGTGCCCTTATATCGAACCATTTATTATGAAAGGTGAAATATATCGAGAAGATCGAGTTACTTTACTGCTCGGGATGGTGTCTGAGTAGGAAATGTCATTTGTAATCTTAACTTTCGCGCGGCTGCGTCAATTCGCCGTGAACGAGAGTTTCATGTTTTATGGTATAACGTCTGTTAGCGTCAGATGGTATCACCATGCTTAGCAAAACATTGTTTAGAATGATGCTAATTGTGCATTTATAGCATAAAACACACTCCAAGAATTACTATGTAAGAACGACAATAGTGGCGCCCGGTTGCGGATTACCTCTAACCAACACTGCTTCCGTTATTGACAGTGGTGTCGCTGTGTGAATGGGCGTGTACCGTTGGCAACTCCGTACGAAACTGCTTTGCTGACGTCTTGCGGCTAACACAAGAACATGTTCGTGTGCATTTAAGTCGACCATCATGTTCCTTTTCTGCATTGCTTTGCCACTTGCAGTAACCAGTTAGTTATTGTACGAATAAACAATAATTGGCAAAAATGAAAGCCTAATTATGTTGTAATTAGCTCAAAATATTATATCTTTTTAACACACAATCGACCCTGACCATGCCATGATAATTGTTCTGCAGAATAGAATAACAAAACATAAGATGCGAATTCCCACATGATCTATGCAAATACACTACCTCTTTGAGAAAACTAAGAACCTACCTCAGTCTGTTTGTGATTGACTCATCAACATATTACATATCAAAGACATCATAGGGAATGTGGAATGATTTCATAGCGTATTGGGCCAATTTCGAACTTGTTTATAATTGAGGTGAATACTGTCTGTGCACAAGCAGCGACGTATGCCTCCAGCAAATGCGCGCAATCTAACACGTTTCGCAGTTTTGGCGGAATGTGTAACTGTAAGTTTATAAAGGACACATCACAGAGGATTTAAGGTAAATCATTATCTACTGCCTACCTACCGTGTCGCTTGGTCGACGGCTTCAGTTGTTTGCGCCTCCCATCACCTGGTCACGTTGTGTACGTCTGTGACGTCACGGCGATACGACGGCAGTGCGTATAGGCGGCGCTGCGAGCGACTGCTTTCAACGCTATCCGCTTGGGGCGTCTGTCTTTTATAACTACGGACGGTTTGTGTGCTCATTCATTGAAAGAAACATTATTGTAAACTACATATGAATGGTTCGTCATATATATATATATATATATATATATATATATATAT
>OZ024860.1:48925082-48927582 GCA_964017155.1 Oasisia sp. SBJ-2009 | reverse complement strand
TGTATGTGAGTGTGAGTTATTGTGTGTGCGTGTGTGCGTGCGTGGCTGTACGGGGAGCGCATTGGTGTGTGTATGCGTGCGTGTCCATGTGTGGAAGAGGGAGCTTGATAGAATGATGGATAGTGTGGCTAGAAAATGAGAGGGACATGGACAGAAAATCAGAGAGGACGAGGAGGTGCACAGACCTATTGTAATTGTGTATTTCTATTCCAGATGAATCAGACATAGAATTCGAAGAGAAAAAGGGTTGCAGGCAACGATGTTTTCCACCGGGATTCTGGGCTGAGTGTAAACAACTGCTGAAGCTGTCATGGCCGCTGGTCTGTGTTATGTTTTATTTTACTTTGTTGTCATCGATTACACACATCACCTACGTACACAGCTTGTACAATGATGTAATGTAACAATATGCAGCTCGAAAAACAAAATAGTATTATAGTCAGGTCGCCAGACAGGTATACCCTGCACCGGCTGATATAGTTTTTTTCTCGCTGGATTCTACATCCTTACGACCTCTGTAGCAAACATCAAGCGGATATCCTTGAGCAATTTGAGATATCCAAGATGGCCGCCAAGATGGCCGCCGGCGCGAATAGAAAAATAACTTTCGAACCAGTGGGCTTAGAATCGCCTGTGATACCACTTTTTTAGGTATACTTGTTATGCGCAATCCATTTTTGGGGGTATTTTTTGCAATTTGACGAAAACATAACGGGTAAAGATCATGTTCAAAGTCATGTCTCAGAGATAATTCAATAAAAACAGTAGTTTTGCATGTAATTAACATATTTATGTAATATTAGTGTTCAAGAATGAAATGTGCAGTTATGCTTAAACGAGGTCTGAATGTTATAGTTCAAATACGTGTTAGATAAATCATGCAACGGTCAAAGCCAAAGTCACGCAATGTCCGATAATCATTTATCTGAACAAGTGCCAGAACGATTATTATCCTAGTGTGAGGGTACACACACACACACACACACACACACACACACACACACACACACACACACACACACACACACACACACACACACACACACTCCATTGAAATAACTAATTATTAACGTCTAGCAGTGTCATGCACAAGCATTCAAAATGTCCCTATCAATACAGTTAGATGATCTATTTGTTGTTGCAATCATCCTCCCCTCTGCAATGGCAGAAAATTGTGCAACTGAGTCCATTTGCCTTGCAGCTACACCTCTTGGTTGCACACGGCGTTACGGTTTCTGCAGTCACATTTCAAGAGCTTGAGCAGCTAAGCAGGAGCTAGAGGACTGTCTAAATGGACGATAGTTAGGGAAAGAGCGGCGCTGCCCTCAGGATGGTACCACCCATGCTTCGTTGGGTCAAGGGCGGGAGGGTCTGTCTTGAGGCAATCCAGCCAGATGGCCACCGCGAGATGACCATGTAAGGCATTCTCTCTGAATGCTGTCTCAGTTGGAGGAAGGGAGCCGAGTACTTGAAATATGTTGATTACCTCTCAGAACCTTCACACCAGCATAGGATATGCGTTGAACTTCGACGTACTCATATGGCAAATCATGCTGGGGTAGAGATAAAGGGAATGGCTTCTTTCTAGCACTGTGTGTGATTATCTCATGTTCCCAGCAAAGCAAATGGAATTGGACATCTCAGTCTTGCTGAAACGGTGTATCGTGTATGTGACTGGCTCTACTGGAGATTTTGAATGTGTTTCGATGGTCGCCATGTCACGAGTGGACAACAACCCTTTGAGGCTGCTCAGCCAACATCACAATTGTCGACTATGACTTGAACATGTCCTTCCACTGTACGGGTTGCCGTCAGTCATTGTTAATCTGGACGTATTTTGACACTACAGAGGATTTCTTGAAACACAGCAACTCATCATACGAACAACAGACGAGATAATCATGCATGTGCTTGACCGTCTTCTTTTTGTTGAAATACACCCCGAGCGCGATTTGGAATGGAGTAGGGGGTTTCTTGGTGGCGCTGGTAATGATATTTCCAATTAGGAGAGAGGGAAGACATTGTTAACCAATGGACATTTTGCTTAGTAACTGCTGGAGGGTATCCGGTGCATATTCTTCTGCGATCTCTTTGAAGGTGTTCGTATGGTATGTCTGATGCTTGTAATCCATCATCGAACATTCCTTCTTGATGTGTGTTGCCACCACATCCAGCGCAGTCTCCAGATTGTCATCCTCATCGTCAGCCTTGATCATTTTCAGAGTGGCAATAGTACTGTCGCGGAAGACTACCGATCGGTAGCCATGTGCATGTGCTGATAGCACAACCAGATCCTCCACATTATCACAAATCAAGTTGATTATCGTGGAATGCTGCATACGCTTCCCACCGAGCTCCACATACCTCTCCATCAACCAAACATAGACCCACCTCTGAGATCGCTGACGTTGCATATCTTTCATGAGCAACTCTAGAGGACTACGAGCGATATCGTGTGATGATTCTTTACTGGTATTACCTGGAAGAGAGCGCCCGTTGA
>OZ024860.1:48915082-48920082 GCA_964017155.1 Oasisia sp. SBJ-2009 | reverse complement strand
ACCATTCGTGTTTTGCAGTTTGCCTTCTTTTTCATGGTTCTCGCAAAATACTTGCAAAACCAGGTACGGTGTCATTCTTAATCAACTAGTTGTCCACTTGTGTGTCGGTCTATATGCTATATACTGCCCGCAAGAAAATATATTTAAAACGTTCCAATCCCTCTCTCTTTTACACTGATAAAGAAAAATGTGCATCTCAATATTCATCGTCGTCGTCATCGTAGTCGTCGCATTAGTCGTTGTCGTCGTCCCCCATCGTCATTGTCCTCATCGTAGTTATCGTAGTCGTCGTCGTTGTGGTTTTAAATCTGGAAACATTATGAAGACTAACACAATTGCATAACAAAAATTGTGATTACAGTGTTTACTATGATCGACGACTGAGCACTGTAGAACATCGCCTTTTATCTCTGTAGAACATCGCCCTTTGTATCTGTCGAGCATCTTCCTTTATCTCTGTAGAACATCGACTTTTGTTTCTGTAAAACATCGTTCTTTGCTACGTAGAACATCGTCCTTTTTCTCTGTAGAACATCGTCCTTTGTCTCTGTAGAACATCTCCTTTGTCTCTGTAGAACATCGTCCTTTGTCTCTGTAGAACATCGTCCTTTGTATCCGTAGAACATCGTCCTTTGTCTCTGTAGAACATCGTCCTTTTTCTCTGTAGAACATCGTCCTTTGTATCCGTAGAACATCGTGCTTTGTATCCGTAGAACATCGTCCTTTGTATCCGTAGAACATCGTCCTTTGTATCCGTAGAACATCGTCCTTTGTATCCGTAGAACATCGTCCTTTGTCTCTGTAGAACATTGTCCTTTGTATCCGTAGAACATCGTCCTATGTATCCGTAGAACATCGTCCTTTGTCTCTGTAGAACATCGTCCTTTGTATCCGTAGAACATCGTCCTTCCGAGTGTCGTCATCGGTGTCATCACGAACGTCGTCAACGCCGGACTGCATTACGTGTTCGTGTACACGCTGGACTTACGGACTGAGTAAGTCGTCGTAGTTATTGTTTTGTACACGCTACACTTCAGTCATTCCAATGTATAATGTAATAATAACAATAACAATAATAATACAAATTATTAATATTACTAGTAGTAGTAATAATAGTACAATTTGAGGTCATAAGTAGAACATACAAAACACTAGACATGACCATGGACGGGTAGGAGCCGTCTTTGGGCCATTGGACCGAAGTTTATCAATCATTATATCGGTCAACTGCGTCTCGTGGTTATGGAAATATTAACTTTTGTGCATACGTCAGGTATATATGTGCCAGAGACATTTTGTTTGTGCTAGTATGTTATATATATTAATGTTATTATTATTATTATTATTTGAACGAACAATGGACATATATCAGTGTGCCTAAACTGTTTTTTGTATATAATATCTTCGAGAAAATATGAGAAATTATACTGAATAGAATACCTATATTCAGCATATCTGCCTGCTAAGATCTAACAGGGAACTCAACGATACTACAATTTACTGTTGAACACATGACGCAACAAATTACAGTGACATAATATGTAAGTTATTTTGACGACTATATATCAATATGCGTCAAACTGTAAGTATAAAGTATAAAGTACATTATTATAACACCATAAAACTTATTTTGACTACTATCTATGAAAACATAATAATTATATACATTCCAACACAAGCGCCACCAGAGGCTTTGTCTGGGTGGCATATTTGTATATTGTGAAAAGCCCATTCTGATGAAGATAACGACAGAGGCCCTGGTTCCGTTGCAGTGGGTCGGCTCTGGCTCAGGTGGCAGCCAACTTCACGGCCATGGCTCTAACGCTGCTCTACATCGTGTGTACAGGGTGCTACAAGGTCACGTGGGCAGGTAACAGCAATAGCCATGTATCGTCCTTGTTGATACAACGTCCGTGTGTGAATGTGGTGTGAATGTGTGTGTGTGAATGTGTGTGTGTGAATGTGTGTGTGTGAATGTGTGTGCGTGTGTGTGTGTGTGTGTGTGTGTGTGTGTGTGTGTGCGTGCGCGTGCGTGCGTGCGTGCGTGCGTGCGTAAGTGTGTGAGTGTGTGAATGTGTGGGTGTGTAATTGTGTGGAATGGATGCGTTGGTGCGTTAATGGGTTAGTGGGTGCGCTTGTGAGTTTGTGATTGTGTATCATTGAGTGAGTGAGATAATAGGTGAGTCAGTGAGTTTGTGGGTGTGTGAGTGTGTTTCGACAATACAATAAACATTCATGCATACACGCACTCATCAATTCATGCTACAACATAGATGATATAAACTGCACTCATGTAGGCTGTAATACATAATATTTTTTAATTTACATTGAGCATACTAGAAAGCGAACTTATGAAACATTTACGAAACCTTGTATACTCCATCGGTATCGTTGCTGGTCGCTAGGTTGGTCCGTCAACGCCAGTCTGCAGAACTGGGGCATCTTCATGAAGCTGGCGCTGCCCGGCATGTTGATGGTGTGTCTCGAGTGGTGGTGCTTTGAGGTCGGCACATTTCTCGCCGGTAGGAGCACAGCCACGCCATCTGGCGAATGCGATTAATGTTTCAGTACTTCAAATAAGCTTCAATCAAAATATTTACTTCTAATATATTAAACGGCGTTATCGTGTTTTGTAATCCGTTGAGTACTTGAGAAGAATCAAGTCAGATCATGAAACTGAACAAAAATATATTAAATTCGTAGAACAATGATATTTACTAGTTCACAGTCGTCGCCAAATGAAAAAAAACCGATGATTAGAATTACCACATAACTGTATGCAGAAGTCGGTCACGTAATCGTGTATTGTTTTACAGGCGTCAGTTACTTAATTGAAGGCAACATGTTATACTTATTCAACAACGCCACCTGGAGAGTGGTAAATCACTTAATGTACCCACTAATCCGTAAATGACTATATTGGCTCACATGTCGTTGTTGAAATGAAGGGGGTGGTCACAGGAAGAGACGAGTGGAACTGCACTTGCAATACTACAAAATTATAAGAAACGCACTCTTTTAAATAAAATTCACTGATTTTTACCCATCACATATTCCGCGGCGTTATATATAACGTTTTCCAAATATTAGTAGTGGAACATAATATCATGTAACCAGTCTCCATACAGTGATGGTATTGTGTGGCTCGGGTGAAGTCCCCTCGCCACCCCCGTACCCCGTCTTCCCACCCCTCTAGTCAATAGTGTGTCCGTGAGACTACTTTGAGAGAGGCTACGTGTGCACATTCATCAAGTCTTTCAATGTTGGCTGTGTTTCTCCATATTACTAGTTATATGTCTGACCTTGCAGGAACACTCAGCACGACTGATCTCGGAGCGCAGTCGGTCATATTCTACTTAGAAACCATGTGTTTCCAGGTAAACGATTTTATTAACACAATCTTCATAGACAGAAAGTTAGACACATAATGCCGTGGGATTCATATGCCATTCAAACATATTATATATTCAACATATCCAACACTAAATAAGCATTACTATTAGCATGATTTAAATGTGTTTATGAGATGGTTTCACAGACCAAAAATGAGCTGTATTAGCTAATCTCAAGACCCGATAATCGCTGTATACATTTATGTAAGAAGTATTCCCTGGCCTAATACAAAGTAATATAGATGTTTGGTGTAGGCGTATTTACCAGTTGTAATTAAATATAACTGATATGCATAAGTTTAAATATAGACTCGTATGTTTACTTAGCCAGTAACAATACATTGTGAGATATATTAGTAATGTTGGCTGTACTATTTATATCCTTCTTAATCCCCGGCTCTAGATAATTGATAAACTACAACACATTGTAGATTACGACAAGCTATTGAACACGCGTGTGAGGATGCGGGGAAAAGTTATAATTCCGTAACCATAACAAACTCTCATAATATTGGTTAGATATCTATTGTTTACGCATTCATAAACATCTCGCTATTATTTATAAAATGACGAGCATTGGTTGTGAAGTATCCACTCTTTTACGATGCCAGCAGCTGTACCAATAGCACTCGGGAGATGACAAGAAGTCATTTATTTAAGTCTTGCATACTCACCATCTCGACAGAGCGTGTTTCTACCGTCCTATGCCGCAACACGACTTGATTGCGGCAATGTCAATATACGATATAATCAGCTCAGCCTCGTCTAGTCTATTGATAACAATAAATCAGGTCAATTTTATATCCTTCTCGTGTGAGAATATTTATTCAGTGTTGGAGACTATTTGCTCAGAATTGGTATAAGACATATCGTGGTGTTTAGAACTAACAATTACGGTTTACAACAAGGTCACTGTCGCATTAGACCTATATTGTTTAAATCGCCAAACTGCGGGTTTGTTTCAAAAAGGAATCTTGCTGTTGTTCCCAATGGAAATATCCTTCGCAAAGTATTTTCGTCTGACAAGATAATGTTTCCGTTCAGATTCCGACGGGTGTGTCTATCGCCGCCAGTATCCGCGTCGGACAGTTCCTCGGGGCGGGTGACAGCGACTCCGCCAGGGTCGCATGTGTCGTCAGCTACTACGCCGTCGGTAGGTGGCATTTTGTCAAACTTCCGGTAGGCGGTGCCCACGTCATTAGAGCGTGATTGATCTTCCATTAGTTTCAATACACAACGGATAGTATGCTAAACTACTATTCATTCGCCATAAACTAAACTAAAGAATATACTGTTTAAAATGATTTGCTTATTGCATACTTACACAAATCGTCTTCGGGCCATTGTAGGTGCAATGCGGCATTATACGATACTAGTTATGGTGGATTTCTGTAAGAGTGGCCAACTCGTCTATTGACACAGCTTTGCTGTAGGACATATTCAGTCGTCGACACATTCCTCGTTTGCATAAAACAACTCCACTGTGCTTTAAGACGGTTGCAGAATATAGATGTGTTAACACAAATGGGGTAGGCGAATATCGCGAACTTTATTCAAGAAGTTAGTTGAAAATGATAACGTTAATCCGCCGTAGAACAGTGCAACACA
>OZ024860.1:48777582-48910082 GCA_964017155.1 Oasisia sp. SBJ-2009 | reverse complement strand
ACATCAGCTCTATTCCTCAGCGTGTCTCAGCTACAGTGGCGCCGCCTGTCCGTGCCAGCAAAAGGTAGACGAATGTCGACGAAATATACAACGCATCTGCAGGTTTGTTCCGAACACGTATCGTTAGTTTATTGTTTGTGAGAAAGGTATTATTTTGTTTAGAGTTTACAGCTTGGAGCTGTCTTTACACGGATGGAAACACATCCTTCACTGCGAACTCTTTGGTCAAGTAGCGTAATAATATTATATTTATGCATAAAAGACCTTATGTGCGTTTATTTGCCGTTAGGTCGATTTACTAAACTGATTTACTTAAAATCGGTACACAGTGACAGTTAAACAGGAATCCGAAATGTCTTAAATTAACCATCAAGTCAACAGTAACTTCAGTGAATGAAAACACGTTTACGAATGCGGATCGAAATAATGATCTCACATGTTGATCCGCAGGACGACATCATCCGTTTGGCCGAACAAACGGCGGAACAGTGCAGAACCAAGCTACTGCTCATGCGCGCACTCGCGCTGTTGATATGCCTCGCCATCTTGGCAGTAGGACTGGTGGCGCGACTGTACTTACATTACCCGTACTACTCGAAGACTATGTGTCTGCCACGGCCGCTAGGTAACGCCACCTTGCCCCCGAACAGTTCGCTCCCTCTGTGTGATGACTTTTTGACGACTCCGTCGGCGACGTTCCTCTGATTGTGTCGGTGACATGTTCTTGTCGGTGTTCGCAGCAAGACCCTGAAGTCTTAGGATTCCTCATCATCTTCCAATACTACGTTAATCTCATCGAGTTGAGGATTATAATGTAGAGACAGCGGAAATAAATACAAATAAAATGATTAATACAAAACAAATAATCGCATTAAAATATAATGTCAATTAACTACAATAGTTATTCGATGCACACACTGCTATGGGACTCGCCAGGAGGATCCTGAGTGGCTCCACGAGTTAAGGGCCTACACCACTTCGTTAGGGAAATTGTTCCAGTTTACATAATTCTTGTTACAAATAACATTCTGTTTGATACAGTTCTGAAACAAGAGTATATGAAGCTAAACGGGCAGGGAGGGATGTCAGTAAGGCAGGGAGGGATGTCAGTAAGGCAGGGAGGGATGTCAGTAAGGGAGGGAGGGATGTCAGTAAGGGCGGGAGGGATGTCAGCAAGGCAGGGAGGGATGTTAGTAAGGGAGGGAGGGATGTCAGTAAGGGAGGGAGGGATGTCAGTAAGGGAGGGAGGGATGTCAGTAAGGGAGGGAGGGGTGTCAGTAAGGGAGGGAGGGATGTCAGTAAGGGCGGGAGGGATGTCAGCAAGGCAGGGAGGGATGTTAGTAAGGGAGGGAGGGATGTCAGTAAGGGAGGGAGGGATGTCAGTAAGGGAGGGAGGGATGTCAGTAAGGGAGGGAGGGGTGTCAGTAAGGGAGGGAGGGATGTCAGTAAGGGAGGGAGGGATGTCAGTAAGGCAGGGAGGGATGTCAGTAAGGAGGGAGGGATGTCAGTAAGGGAGGGAGGGATGTCAGTAAGGGAGGGAGGGATGTCAGTAAGGGAGGGAGGGGTGTCAGTAAGGGAGGGAGGGATGTCAGTAAGGGAGGGAGGGATGTCAGTAAGGGAGGGAGGGATGTCAGTAAGGGAGGGAGGGATGTCAGTAAGGGAGGGAGGTGTGTCAGCAATGGAGGGAGGGATGTCAGTAAGGGAGGGAGGGATGTCAGTAAGAGGTTGTTTTTTTAATCCTGATTGCGAGTGATACGTGATAATAATTGTCAGATGTGTAATAAAATTAGATAATCAAAAATGAGATATCGACACGTAATTATAAAACAGAATTCGATTTGTAACATGATAATTGTATTTCTATGCGTGTCGTGGTCTCACTTTATGTGTTATTGCATTGTTGGTGGAGTGTTAATGATTATTCATGTAAATATATATTTACAATGCATGGTTGAACTCATAAAACCACAACAAAGAGGCTGGTATATGTGTCAGGTATTCGCTGAGTTTGTACAACATTAAAGGTACGTTCTTCTATATCAGGATGTACAATCCTTAGGAACGGTCATATAAATGTTCACACAACAAGCCTGTTGTTCAACACATCCTTCTCTTTACATTTGCACGCTGAACGCAACTTTCCCGCAATCCCACGCATGGGCAGCATAGATTGGCAATCGCGTCCGTAAAACGTCACAATAACACGTCATAATAACACGACACAATAACACGACACAATAACACGTCATAATAACACGACACAATAACACGTCTTAGTCCTGTGCTGTTTTGTAGATGGCATTTGATTTGCGTATATACACTATAGGCAAGCGGCAAATCCTCAAAAAGTACATTCTTTTAGGAGTTTAAATGCCCACCCCCACCCCCACCCACATACACACACCCAAAATAAGAGATTGCGCTTTCCAACAATATATGGCTTGGCCATTTTCTAATAACATAAACTAGCTACTTAGCCATTTTAATCAAATTATCGAGAAGTTTTCAAAAGCATCCAATTTATAAAATTAATCGTTTTATGGGCACCTTGTTTGACCTCCGATTACCGCTTTCTGCACCACTTGGCAACTCTACGACAGTAACGGGAAGATACGTAACGTAACGGGAAGATACAGGACTTTCCAATGATATAACATTTGTGTGTGTGTGGGGGGGGGGGGGATTTAAATCGGTCTGTTGGCTGGTTCTGCCGCACGCCTACTATGCTAGCATGTCGCTAGTCATATTATGCAAAAAATTACCTGAATTGCCAAACGAGCATAAGTTTCATATAATTTACCTGTTGAAATAATTTGGCACTGTGGTTGGGTCACATCACTTATAATGAGGTGGCCGAATTACCGAGGTGGCCGAATTACCGAGGTGGCCGTACAGTGAGATTAGATTGTGTTCCAAGTAGACACCCCGTCGGTATCTATTGAAGCTCGTCTACACGAAGGTCCATGTGGTTTCTCTCGCCCGGCCTGAGACAACAACTGCCCCAACTAGGGTCTAGTTCCCACCTCCCACCTCTACGCCGCTATAACAGATTGACAAGACCTGACGCAATCCATCAGTGCGAACGTCGTTTGTTATTTGTTACCGGCTCCAAGCGGCTGGGATTCTGGTCCTGGTCAAGGAATGGCCAGAAGACTCCAGCCAAGGAGCAATAGACGCCGGACCGGTATCCTAGCGCCCAGGTGGAATATCGGGGCGGGGAAATATCCACACGACGGGGTTATAGCAAAGCAAAATAATATAGATGGAATTCAGGGTAGATGAATACAAATATAGAATACCAGTGATTTTGAGACTTTACATTCGCTATGGGATTAATAAGTAGTTTATTAAGTATATCCTTTGGGTTAACAGAAAGACGGAGAGGGGACGGAGTGTGAGTGTGTGTGTGTGTGTGTGTGTGTGTGTGTGTGTGTGTGTGTGTGTGTGTGTGTGTGTGTGTGTGTCTGTGTGTGTGTGTGTGGTGTGTGTGTGTGTGTGTGTGTGTGTGTGTGTGTGTGTGTGTGTGTGTGTCTGTGTGTGTGTGTGTGTGTGTGTGTGTGTGTATGTGTGTGTGTGTGTGTGTGTGTGTGTGTGTGTGTGTGTGAGAGAGAGAGAGAGAGAGAGAGAGAGAGAAAGAGAGAGAAATGAAAAGGGAGACAAGGAGTGGTGGAGAAAGACGTAGGCAACGAGGCAAGGGGGTAGAGAGGGAGGGTGGGAGGGGGAGGGAGTTAGGATGACTGAATGAGTGAGTGAGTGAGTGAGTGAGTGGGTGGGTGAGTGAGTGAGTGAGTGAGAGTGAGTGAGTGAGTGAGTGAGTGAGTGAGTGAGTTAGTGAGTTAGTGAGTGAGTGAGTGAGTGAGTGAGTGAGTGAGTGAGTGAGTGAGTGAGTGAGTGAGTGAGTGAGTGAGTGAGTGAGTGAGTGGGTTAAACTCAGTCAGTCAGTCTGTGACTGATCGAGTGAAGGAGGGATTGAGGAAGCGAGAAAGAAGGAGAAGAATGTAACGATTCATAGCACAAGGGATTTTCAAGTATCAGGTGCGGTTAACCATAACAGCTTTAAAGTCAACAACTGCATCCAACCAGGGTCTAGTTCCCACCTCTAGGGCGGTATAACGGATTGACAAGACCTGACGCAATCCATCAGAGCGAACGTCGTTTGTAATTTGTTACCGGCTCTGAGCGGCTGCTATACGGGCGGACGGACGGACGGACGGACGGACGGACGGACGGACGGACGGACGGACGGACGGACGGACGGACGGACGGACGGACGGACGGACGGACGGACGGACGGACGGACGGACGGACGGACGGACGGACGGACGGACGGACGGACGGGAGGGAGGGAGGGAGGGATGGAGGGAGGGAGGGAGGGAGGGAGGGGGTAGGGAGGGAGGTAGGCAGGGAAGCAGGGAAGCAGGGAAGCAGGGAAGCAGGGAGGGAGAGAGGGAGAGAGGGAGAGAGGGAGAGAGGGAGAGGGGGAGAGAGGGAGAGAGGGAGAGAGGGAGAGAGGAAGAGAGGGAGAGAGGGAGAGAGGGAGAGAAGGAGAGAGGGAGAGAGGGAGAGAGGGAGAGAGGGAGAGAGGGAGAGAGGGAGAGAGGGAGAGAGGGAGAGAGGGAGAGAGGGAGAGAGGGAGAGAGCGAGAGAGCGAGAGAGGGAGAGAGGGAGAGAGGGGGAGAGGGAGAGAGGGAGAGAGGGAGAGAGGGAGGGAGAGAGATTCCTGGCATCGTGGATTTCCCCCATCAGTTGCGGTTCCAACATAAAAGAGACCCCGCTCCACACAACAAAGCGACTGTCCCTGTCCCTTCCACCGACACGGCCCAACACGTCCCACAATCCGCCGCGTCTAACCACAAGTCAGCCTCTCTTATGACCCGACTACACGGAGGTGTTAAAACCCGCCCGGGCCGCGGGGCTCAACGTGATCCGGGCACCGGAACAACCTGAAAAGAAAGCAACGTCGCCAGCCGTCGACTCGGATAGCTCTACACAAACACCAAGTGCGCATGCGCTCGCAACTACCCGAAACAACAGCTGGGCGAGACGTCGAGCGGCGTTCGGGAACCTGGGAACGAACCCGTAGCCTGGGACGGTACTTATCGTTGCGCCCGGCATCACCTCCCTCGTAGACTCGCCGTAGAGGTGGCTGCCTTCTCGTGGATATTAAACGTCGCTCGGATTGCACTACAAGACCTAGCGAAGAACTATCATCTGTGCGTAGGATCGGACTATTGTTTTTCGTGATTTCGCCCCACCGTTCTACATTCGGCGGTTTCCGGTAAGTCTAACGGGTTAATCTGGCTATCGGCGCCACTGGTCCGCGCACACAGACATCATTAAGACGGACCGCTTCTTGTCGACGAATAATCGCAACAGCCATGCATGTCGTATCTCTCAGACTGTAGGGTCGCAGATAAAACACAGCCGGGTCGAGTTGGCGATAGGTTATGCATACAATCCGCGCGTGTGGCCGTGTCATATTCGGGCACACGGCATTCTGATACAGTGATACGATATTATCTCATTTGGTATTTCGTCCTAGAGGTAATATTATGATTTTGTATTAGACGGCCGACATTTTACCTCAGCAGACGGCGGGATCATAGTGAAGTTCAACTTCACTAGTCTTACGTTTTGTACAGGCCATCAAAAAAGTATTATTATTATCATAACACTAACAAATAACAATAATAACAATTAACAATAATAATAAAATAACAGTGCACGTTCTCTTTGAGATACTATCACGAATATCAACTTTACATTAGCCACTAAGATGGTATGTGTATGAACACACTGGTGTTCTTTGTAGTAACCTAGCGTACGAGAATCCAGTGATTCACACGTGTGACCTGAACCACAATAACAGCCCCGAAAAGCTCACGAAGACACATATTCTTACTAGAAATCCAACAACAAATACACAAGCCATGACCAATATATTAGACCATCTTACTTTGTTGTGACAACTGAGGGTGCCTGAAACTGGATTAGTCTAATAAGAATAATATTATGTTGAGAGTAAACAACGGTTTTCTCAACGTCGTGAATTGCTGCAACCAGCGATCGACTGCCTCGTGTATCTGGCTCTAGCCTCGGGCCCTGTAACTTATCGCTCGAGGACCGAGGGCCCCGCGATAGCTTATCGGTCGCCAACGATATATTTATAGTGTACCGTAACAAGTGGGGCGTGTCGAGTCATTGAATTAATATAGAATGCTTTGACATGTCGTCTGAATGAGTAGTGACGGGCCACAAAGACTGTGTTGCGTGGAGTGTCATCCCGAGGTACACGCCTTCGTCGTCGTCAAAGTAGGACTGGTAGTTCATCGAAGAGCGAAGCATGTTAAGGATAACTCCCTCCACTGACGTCACCATGACGTCAACATGACGTCACCATGAACACGACGGACAAAATAAGAGATATAAGTACTAATATCACAAACAACATTTGTTTTAATAAAACCGTATCACAGGTCGTAGTCAGTCACAATGTGTGTACGAAGAGTGTAGAACGAACATTTTATATTCTTACAAAACAATACTTCTAGCATAACAAAGAAATTACTATATCGTTCGTATATGCGTCATGATTACATAAGGTCCTTTTAAATACAAACAATGTTATTAAAAAGTGTCTGACTTTCAACCAGACAACGACTGTTCAGTTGTCATCTGTCGCTTACTTTGGGTGGGAGCGTTGTTCACTCTTGTTAAGTAACACATCCCATAAAGATAAGCGCGGGACACATAAGCCATCTTTTATTTTTTAACTGCTTCCTAGATGGTGCTAAACGTCGACTTGGTGGAGTCGTGATTCAAGGCAGTGCCTCTAACACGTTGATGTGTGAACGTAAGGTGGAGTGTAGACTACAACAAGAAACACGGTCTTGTCGTGTTAAGATTCTACTGGTTACAACAGAGTAGTACAGAAGCAAGATAACGTACATGTTCTTATCGCTGGAAGTAGACACCACCGTGCCGTTCCACACTCACCCCGCACGAACATTTAGCCCTAGAACCAACTAAAAGGATGAAAGTTCCGTTTGCAAAATGTGGACGCAGTTACAGCGCTTTTTTTCGCCGAGTCCTAGTTTCTATCAGTCAGCATCACACCAGCCTAAACTAATAGACCAGTGCATTTGTGCCACTTGATCAGTGGCAGTAGAGTCATTATCTAGTCAGAATGCTATCAAATGTTCAGAAGTATTATACATTTGTGTCCATAAGGTGTGCATGTTTATTTATTTTGAGAGGATGACGAAAGACAGAGCGAAAATGAGAGAGAAAGAGAGAGGGAGGGAGGGGGAGGGACAGACAGACAGACAGACAGGCAGACAGACAGACAGACAGACAGACAGGCAAACAGACAGAGGGGGAGGGAGGCAGGGAGGCAGGGAGGCAGGGAGGCAGGGAGGCAGGGAGGCAGGGAGGCAGGGAGGCAGGGAGGGAGGGGGGAAAACTAGACAAGAAAAAGTAGATTCAAATTTACACACAGTCCGTTTTGAGAATGCCGGAAGTGTGTAGCATAATATTGGTTACAAAAAGCACCGGTGTTGATACGCCAACGTATACATCGAGTGCGCCTCAGTTTCCGCGCGTCAATCAAAGGCAGACCGGGCGACGTTCACGGATGGTATGCTGAGGTCAGACGGCGAATTACCGAGTGTATATGATACACATTGGTCGAATGCGCCCAATTGATTCCACTATGTCTTCCAGCGCCGCGGCCGATACACGGTCGTAATTGATACGTCTCTGGAATGGCAGAATGCATCTCTCAACAGACAACCGCAGCTGTGCGTAGCAATCCGAATTCAAGGTCTCTTAAACATCTCTGGGCCACGCATAAAGCATAGGGGTTGATTGGCATAGTTTATTCAACATTCTGTAGATGTGTGGCTGTAGTACTCGCACTCTGTAGTTCAGGTAAAGCCCCCACTTCAGCGTGTTTTTGGTGAATCGTTTCTTTGACCCGTGATCACATTTACGGTCCTTGATTCATTCTGTCGCACAGTCCACCTTTCCACACAGGTGTTTCTCCTGGTATCGTGTCGTGTCGTTTAGCTGGGAGTTTTGTGTCTATTTCGTCCGATACCACCTCTAAACCGGGAGAAGAGTGTGTGGGCTCGATCTGCATTCCAACTCTCCCTCCCTCTCTCTCTTTCCTTCCCCAACTCTCCCTCCCCTCCCCTCTCTCCCTTCCTATCTCTCCCTCTCTCCCTCCCCTCCCCTCTCTCCCTCCCTATATATCTCCCCCCTCTCTCTCTCTTTCCTTCATTCTAATTCTCACACACTCTCTCTCCGGCTCTCTCCCCGTCTGTCACTCTCTCTTTCTCCCTCCCTCCTCTATCTTCCCTTCAAACTCTCCTTCCCTCTCTCCCCCCTCTCTCTTTCTCCTCTAACTCTCTCTCTCTCCCCCTCTCTCTTTCTCTCATTCTCTCTCTATCTCCCCCTCTCTTACTCTTTCCCTCCGTTCTTCACTCCTGTCCTTTCCCCCTTCCCCCTTCCCTGTATATTTCCTACCTCCCTTCCTCCTTCTCACATATCCTCCTCTACTTTTCTCGCTCTCCCCCTCCTCTGAACATACAAAACCTCTCACTTTTCTCACACAAAAATGCAACAAAACATCTTCCGTCTAACAGATTATTCGAAATTTAGATGCCTCTCTTATCTCTGAATCACGGCTGTAGTAACGAAATACTTCCTCCTCTGACTTATTTCACAACTTCCGGTCCTGTTCTGCCGCGTAGATGCCTTCAGTGTTGAATATTAATCCACTGTGTACCTACTGCTGCAGTTTTCCAAACACTGACGCCAATAACTGAGAAAAACTGGTGACGTACAACATACAACATATGCGCAACATGTGATCAAGCTGTTGTGCAATGGCGCTTGACCAGGTGCCCAGTTGTTTGGTCAGTGTTCTACGCGTAGCGTGGTCAAGTCACGGTCTCCGTTCGTCTCTTACAAACAGTTCTTTACAATGTTGACCACACTGACAGCGCGCTGCCTGCCAAATTGGACTTAACAAACCAGACACGTGGTTCGCCGTGTTTATCCTACGAGTTGTAAACAAAACACTCAGATTAAAACAGACTACACTGACATTTTAAAAGACGCCGGGTGATTGATAGAGGTTCAGCCAGGCCGCGACCTTACCACATTCAAAGCAGCCAAACCAGAGAACTGGTCGATATAGAAAAAGATAGACAACTGTACATTTTTATTGTTACGATGACACCCGTCTTTGGGATGTTTATTTTACGAATGTGCTTACGCAGTATATTCTTACATTTGTCTGCCAATTTTGTAGAGTGCGTACAACTGATACAATACAAATTGTATTTTTGACGCCCCCCCCCCCCCCCCCCATTGTATAGCAAATGTGTAGGCAAATCAAAGCTGGAGCAGGTACATTATGTTTGGTCAACTGGAATGAGAAGTCCATTAATACAGATATATTTTGGTCGTAATGATCAACACTTATTAATAATAATATGAACTCGTTTCAAAAACATTAATTGTATTGAGAAATATAATGGTTATTAAATATTGTGCAACGCAAGGGCAAAACACCACGAAAGTATTATTTTGCTCGAAAAATACTTGGAATATACTCGATATTTTGGCAACTAGTGTTGGTTGTGTACAGGAAGTACCCATGTTAAAACCCACATAAGCGTACGAGTACAAGTAGGTAAAGGTTTAGATCACAACGTCGATTTATGTCTTGGAACAAAACTGCGAAAACGTTCAGACATACATCGCGTCTAACCGCACACAAAACTGACTACGACTACAGTAATACATAGGTTGAAATGGATTCGATTTATACGACTCATGCGGAGAGAATAGATTGCCGGCCTTTCCCTTCTCAGAAGAAGTATTACAGGAAACCGCAGGGTACCAAGCCAAGGGATTTCCCGATTTTCGCTCATCGGAAGAGCTTAGGCAAGTTTCGTAGAGAGCGATGTAGGACGCTGTTATACTTGTCTCAGACACCAATCGTTATATACGTCAACGTCATCTTTCTAACAGGCATGTGATAGTTTTTGGATTAGTTAATCCATTTTAGTATGGGACCGTTCATAATTGTCAACATCTTTCGAAGCGTACAAACCGTTCGTTAGGGGAGGAGGCTTCTGTACGTTGGGGGAGGAGTCGGAGGCTTCTGTACGTTGAGGGAGGAGTTGGAGGCTTCTGTACGTTGAGGGAGGAGTTGGAGGCTTCGGTACGTTGAGGGAGGAGTTGGAGGCTTCTGTACATTGGGGGAGGAGTTGGAGGCTTCTGTACGTTGAGGGAGGAGTTGGAGGCTTCTGTACGTTGAGGGAGGAGTTGGAGGCTTCTGTACGTTGAGGGAGGAGTTGGAGGCTTCCGTACGTTGAGGGAGGAGTTGGAGGCTTCTGTACATTGGGGGAGGAGTTGGAGGCTTCTGTACGTTGAGGGAGGAGTTGGAGGCTTCTGTACGTTGAGGGAGGAGTTGGAGGCTTCTGTACATTGGGGGAGGAGTTGGAGGCTTCTGTACATTGGGGGAGGAGTTGGAGGCTTCTGTACATTGGGGGAGGAGTTGGAGGCTTCTGTACGTTGAGGGAGGAGTTGGAGGCTTCTGTACGTTGAGGGAGGAGTTGGAGGCTTCTGTACGTTGGGGGAGGAGTCGGAGGCTTCCGTACGTTGGTGGAGGAGTCGGAGGCTTCCGTACGTTGGGGAGGAGTCGGAGGCTTCCGTACGTTGGGGGAGGAGTTGGAGGCTTCCGTACGTTGAGGGAGGAGTTGGAGGCTTCCGTACGTTGGGGGAGGAGTCGGAGGCTTCCGTACGTTGGGGGAGGAGTCGGAGGCTTCCGTACGTTGAGGGAGGAGTTGGAGGCTTCTGTACGTTGAGGGAGGAGTCGGAGGCTTCCGTACGTTGGGGGAGGAGTCGGAGGCTTCCGTACGTTGGGGGAGGAGTTGGAGGCTTCTGTACGTTGAGGGAGGAGTCGGAGGCTTCCGTACGTTGGGGGAGGAGTCGGAGGCTTCCGTACGTTGGGGGAGAAGTCGGAGGCTTCCGTACGTTGGGGAGGAGTCGGAGGCTTCCGTACGTTGGGGGAGAAGTCGGAGGCTTCCGTACGTTGGGGAGGAGTCGTAGGCTTCCGTATGTTGGGGGAGGAGTCGGAGGCTTCCGTACGTTGGGGGAGGAGTCGGAGGCTTCTGTACGTTGGGGAGGAGTCGGAGGCTTCCGTACGTTGGGGAGGAGTCGTAGGCTTCCGTATGTTGGGGGAGAAGTCGGAGGCTTCCGTACGTTGGGGGAGGAGTCGGAGGCTTCCGTACGTTGGGGGAGGAGTCGGAGGCTTCTGTACGTTGGGGAGGAGTCGGAGGCTTCCGTACGTTGGGGAGGAGTCGTAGGCTTCCGTATGTTGGGGGAGGAGTCGGAGGCTTCCGTACGTTGGGGGAGGAGTCGGAGGCTTCCGTACGTTGGGGAGGAGTCGGAGGCTTCCGTACGTTGGGGGAGGAGTCAGAGGCTTCCGTACGTTGAGGGAGGAGTCAGTGGCTTCCGTACGTTGAGGGAGGAGTCAGAGGCTTCCGTACGTTGAGGGAGGAGTCAGTGGCTTCCGTACGTTGAGGGAGGAGTCAGAGGCTTCCGTACGTTGAGGGAGGAGTCAGTGGCTTCCGTACGTTGGGGGAGAAGTCGGAGGCTTCCGTACGTTGAGGGAGGAGTCAGAGGCTTCCGTACGTTGGGGGAGGAGTCAGTGGCTTCCGTACGTTGAGGGAGGAGTCAGAGGCTTCCGTACGTTGAGGGAGGAGTCAGTGGCTTCCGTACGTTGGGGGAGGAGTCGGAGGCTTCCGTACGTTGGGGGAGGAGTCAGAGGCTTCCGTACGTTGAGGGAGGAGTCAGTGGCTTCCGTACGTTGAGGGAGGAGTCAGTGGCTTCCGTACGTTGGGGGAGGAGTCAGAGGCTTCCGTACGTTGAGGGAGGAGTCAGAGGCTTCCGTACGTTGAGGGAGGAGTCAGTGGCTTCCGTACGTTGGGGGAGGAGTCAGTGGCTTCCGTACGTTGAGGGAGGAGTCAGAGGCTTCCGTACGTTGAGGGAGGAGTCAGTGGCTTCCGTACGTTGGGGGAGGAGTCGGAGGCTTCCGTACGTTGGGGGAGGAGTCAGAGGCTTCCGTACGTTGAGGGAGGAGTCAGTGGCTTCCGTACGTTGAGGGAGGAGTCAGTGGCTTCCGTACGTTGGGGGAGGAGTCAGAGGCTTCCGTACGTTGAGGGAGGAGTCAGAGGCTTCCGTACGTTGAGGGAGGAGTCAGTGGCTTCCGTACGTTGGGGGAGGAGTCAGAGGCTTCCGTACGTTGAGGGAGGAGTCAGAGGCTTCCGTACGTTGAGGGAGGAGTCAGTGGCTTCCGTACGTTGGGGGAGGAGTCGGAGGCTTCCGTACGTTGAGGGAGGAGTCAGAGGCTTCCGTACGTTGAGGGAGGAGTCAGAGGCTTCCGTACGTTGAGGGAGGAGTCAGAGGCTTCCGTACGTTGGGGGAGGAGTCAGAGGCTTCCGTACGTTGAGGGAGGAGTCAGAGGCTTCCGTACGTTGAGGGAGGAGTCAGAGGCTTCCGTACGTTGGTGGAGGAGTCGGAGGCTTCCGTACGTTGGTGGAGGAGTCAGAGGCTTCCGTACGTTGGTGGAGGAGTCGGAGGCTTCCGTACGTTGAGGGAGGAGTCGGAGGCTTCCGTACGTTGGTGGAGGAATCGGAGGCTTCCGTACGTTGGTGGAGGAGTCGGAGGCTTCCGTACGTTGGTGGAGGAATCGGAGGCTTCCGTACGTTGGTGGAGGAGTCGGAGGCTTCCGTACGCTTACAATTTGTTAGAGCCTACTAGCTATTGTTAGTATGTATTAGTCACATAAAAAAAATGGTGTACCCTCTGGGGAGGGGAGAGGGTTAAGAACAAGCATAATCTTTGTGTGCTTCCGAATTTTTGGACAATTATGAAAGACCCCTAATGTAGAATTGGCGCAGGTCGTCCAAAACAGGAGACTCACTCATCCATCAACACGTCTTTCTTTGAAGTTCACCACAATCTTGTAAGTGCGTACCCTGAAGCCCACCAAACACCAGTACATTCTCCCCCCCCCCGTCCCTCCCTCCCATTGAAGCTTACAATAACTCGCTAGAAGCATCACCCTTTGAAGTTCTCCAAAACTTCCAACTCAACCCCTACAGCACGAGAGACAGGCACTACTAGTACTACGTGCCACCAGGGTCCTCGCCTCACCTAGGAGTTGTAAACACACGTGGACGAATTAACGTAAGCCTCCCAGGCTTAGTTATAATTGCGTGTTGCTCCTCTTACCGTGTTCTACCAGGGAATAAAATGTACATCGCTTTGAGCAAGCCTAGGGGCTGAATACTGAGCTACATTAGAACTTGTTTATCATTTCACAGATGCAGTGCGGAGATTTGGCAAAATGCGGAGTTGTTTCAGATGTTTATGCAAATAATGAAAACACTACTAGAGTGCTTATCGGGATTTGAACAGAATTTCAAGTAACAACTGGATTTCAACCAATAAATACTGGCATGTCTGTTGATGTGTTTTGTTCACAGCAAGTGTAACATTGATACGACGCGTGGTTTCAGTAGATTACGCTTATACAATTAAGCTCGGGGTGGTAATTTCGAAATCATCACATACCAAAATGCTAGGGTACTGTTTTTAACTTTACAAACATTCGGTGCCAAAATAAACAATTACCCCTTTTCATCTTAACGTCTCAACAGTTTATCGTTTGTATCACAAAAACGAGATACGAAGTTTCATCCATATCTGTTCTCTCGTTAACCGTCCCAAAATATAGTGTGTTTTAGTCAGGCTTGGGCCTAAACGCGATAGGCAAAATATCAACATAGCTTCAATATCCCCAGAGTGTTTGACCATGATTTTAAAACACTCTAAATGTTGTCTAACGTAAGTCCAAAAACCTCTTGCACGCGGGGTGTGTTTGAACACCCTCGGTACACCGGCCTTCTCGTAGCGTTTACTTCGCTGTCATTCACAGCAGCATTGGCTGCCTGCGATGGCAATTCGCACCGCACCGCGTCCAATTTTTTCCCAGCCTCGCGGTACTCGGCAGGTATCACGTGAAAAACAAACCACATTCGACCTCTTGGCTGCGCTGGCCAGAATTTCTATTCGCGCCTTCTAAAATTAGCCCGATACACAGCGAGTGGGAAGGTTGGGACTATAGCGGCCAGACAGCGATACAAGCCCGAGAAGGTCGACGCTCACGCCGTGCTCGCGTTGACCCACTCGGCGGAAATCACGGGTAATGAAGCGCGGAGGATTAAAGCCGGGATGACAACAACGTGGAGAATAGTTGTTTTGGTTGTGCTGCGCCTGTCCGGATTTCGGGACAGCGTGCTGATCGCAAACAGGAAAGGGCGTGTCGACAAGTTATTACGGACGGAGAAATCCCTACACGACTGGGACGAACGTTGGTGTCGTAGTTTGTCTGGGTCCTGCAACCGTTCTACGTAGAAGCTTTATCACATTCACGCCTTACGTTTTTTTGTTCCTCTGAGCTCAGATTCAAGATGGGATTAAAACCCCTAGAAGCGTACTACTACTACTACTACTACTACTACTACTACTACTACTACTACTACTACTACTACTACTACTACTACTACTACTACTACAACAATTACTGTTATTACTGCTGCTGCTGCTACTACTACTAATAATAATACTACTAATACTACTACTACTACTACTACTACTACTAACACTACCACTATCACTACCACTACCACTACCACTACCACTACCACTACCACTACCACTACCACTACTACTACTACTACTACTACTACTACTACTACTACTACTACTACTATTACCACTACTACTGCATGTTGTCTCGACTATTCTTACATTCTACGTCACAATGATGTTGTACCCGAGGATAGAATTAGTCCTCGAGTGGTACGAGGGTAGAACAAGCCGCTCTTCTAACTACTGCGCCACGTCGCCCCATATCAACACCCGCCTCACTGAATCTCGTGTTTTCTTCTTAACATTCTTCAGAGATGGTGGCCTGCTATAGCAGCGAGGGCGGCATTTAGTCTTAGTACGTCCAACGTTCCCTGCACCACACTCCACAATAAACCTAGACGCATTTCAAGTCAGCCTACATTTTCAATATGAACGTATAAGGAAAATATACCTTCAATATTAGAACATATCTCACCACTTGGTACTTCCGATGGTCCGCGTGTCACACTCCATAATACCCCCCGGCGCATTTCAAGTTACATTTTCTATGTAAACCTATAAAACAATGCCTTTCTGTCAACCATCGCTGAGAAATAACGTCGTTGCCACGCGGCGGTTGCCGACGTCACATCCGTTGTTCTGACGCAATATCCGGTGAGCCTAGTTCTGTATTTACACCAGAGAACATACATAATCAAGTATGTTACATACACTGTAAAAAGTACAACTTGGCTTAATAAAGCACCATTAAAACAAATTGATACAAATAAAGTATTCAAATTGATCTGAGAGAGTAAAATTAGCATGCAAGAAGAAGATAGTATAAAAGAACGCCAAAAAAAAGAATTCTTGCCGTAAACTAGTGGAATCAAAAGTCTACTCTATATTACCAATGTGACTAAAGCCAGATTTCACAGACATGTGATCAAACGTTTGATTTTTGAGATCCGAGAGATCGATGTTTACATGAGTCGCAAAGGCTCCGTCCTGCTGGATTGGACTTGGGAAGACGGGGCGGTGTATTTGGAGAGCTACAGCAAACATCCGGTACATATACTTTTATTCGGGTACATCCTCGCTCGTCATGGGTGATAGGGCCCGTAAGTGAGTCACGATACATGGCGAGACTCCGCGCGATTAGCATCTAGACCTTGTGGGGATTATCTTGCAATCGTCACTTGAGAAACTGGCTTAGGCGCGTTAATCGACCGTTTATATCAGCAGTTGGTGGGATCCAGTTATGGACAACGAGAGTTCGACTTAGTGAATATGACAGGGTCATGGCACACGGCCCACTGCACCGGGCTACAAGCGGCGGCGCCGTCCAACTGGGCTCTGACCTTCCTACATATAGTTCCACGATACTCCACCCCAAGTATGTCATAGGCGCAATAATCTATGTTTGCTTAAGCAATGCGTGGACTGGCGAATCACCACACTTGACACAATGGCGCCCATTCGCTAGACAGGAAGTCAGCATCGCCCAAAACACCCGCCATTTTGTCGCGTCCACTGTCGCCGAAGATAGTTTCCTATCTTTATTCCGGCTAACGATGCGATATGCAACGCATCGACGGTGTTTAAAGCGGAAACACTTGAGATGACGTAGGCGGATGTTGTGTATCTCTTAAACAAGACATCGTATTGTTATCGGGTCAAAAGGAAGGCGATGCCAGATAAGAAACTCTGGTCACGGTAGTAAAACCGACATGTGCATGTTGTCTGATTAGCCACCAGAAGACTGTACCTGAAATTGGACCAGATAGCTCGAAAAAAGTACAAAATATAGATCAGAAAGTATCTAAGAATAACAAACAGTTCGTTTTGTTTGTGCCATAATATAGCATATGTGTCAATTACCCGTATAATGTCATGGTTCTAGACGTCTCAGATATATTCACTTACAACTATTAGACGGTGTTTATTTGTAAATATACATACAATCTAGACACCTTCTTATCATCAACATGTCAATAAGGAAACGGTATATAAGTAATTTTAAATTGAGTATATACTGTGTAGCAACCTACTTGTTTGAGACAGAAAGAACTAAAACCGAAAAGTGAAGTATATATATATATATATATGTAAGCTATGCTTGATGTAGACGGACTTTCCAGATTTCCCCATGCGCCGCAACGTTTCCCATTTGTAGTACTTATTCACGTTTTAATATTCTGATTTCCCGCCAAACCGTCCCGCTTTTTCTGAACAAGTGTATTTGATTTTAATAATTTAGTCGTTTATTGATGAATACATTATTTTAGTACATAAAAATTATTATTAATAGCTACGTCGAAAGAACTCCAAACATCACACCCAAACGCGGGCATCTAAGTTCATTACACACCCTGCAATGTCTTCACACCTCTACGTTTATCTGAGAAGGAAGAAAGATTACTTAATCATCGTCATTTCAGGTCTATATGAACCTTTATAATTAACATCAGTTCTCCATCATGATGTTGGGGTTAACAAAAGACAAACAGGGCACAATGGATCAATGTGTCAATGTGATTTTCAACTGACGTTCAAAACGTATCAATGTGACTTATTTACAGTTATATTATATTTTTTACAGTTATATCATTATATTTTCTTGAATCTGAATTATGCATTGTCCCTTACCCGGGTCGTGCGTAGTTCAGCAAAATGTAGACACCTTGATATCATCTAAACATCTAAAGTGTACTTTATAAGTAATTTCGAAAGGAGTGTATGTTGTGTGGCAGCCTACTTGGTTGGTGCATAAAGAACGCAAATTGAAAAATGAAGCAGCTGCGGTTTGTTTTCTTTGATCTTAATATATATATATATATATATATATATATATATATATATATATATACGTATATATACGTATACATATATATATATACATATATATATATACGTATATATACGTATACATATATATATATATATATATATATATATATATATATATATATATATATATACGCACGGTTACTGTGTGAGTAGTTGCTTTTTACGTTTTTACCACCTTTCAGTAAACTACTTTATAAATAATTCCAGCAAATTCGTGGCTGTATTGTACAGTATACCAAGAATGGTCATTCCACACGAAACGTCAATTTGTAACATACGCTTTGAAGGCGGTTGCTGCAATTCCCGTTTTGTTTAGCACAATGACCAGACGTAGAAACTGAGTTCGATCGTAACCCGGGTAAAACGTGTGAAATAAAAAATGATTAATTTAGACACAGCGGCTCCCACGTCTAAAGACACATGAACTAATCCAAATCAAAGCACGCCATACAGATATGTCGCTTGGAAATGTGCTAATGTCGCTCCTAGATTTGTTGATCAGCTATAGGTGACAGTCGATTGTTTGGTGCCATGTCAGTGTTTGTCGCCCCTCTTTCTCTCACTCTGGCCAGCTTTAGGTGGGCAGCTCTATGGTCACGTGACACGGTCGAGGCACCTCATTCGTCTTTTCCAGGTAAAGCCAGATGAAGCCAGAGGTTGTCTTGTCCTGACATTTGCGTTCGTCGTTTCAACACTATTCGCAGGCAATTACAGTCGAATCCATCACTTTTGTTTTCCTCTCAAGTTTTAGTTGTTAGTTGTCATGCGAAAGAGCATGTCGTTCACAGATAAAACATATAAGTAGGGGGGAGGGGGGGGGGGTGAATATATGGGAGACCGGGGCTAGTTGTAACACGGGTAAGTTGTAATAGAGGGCTTGCAGACGAAACTGCTAATGCAAATTATTCTGCAAGACGACAGCATCTTCATCAGTAGATTTTAAAAGGAAAATATGTACTACCGTACCGGGGTAACTTGTAACACTTTAGGACACCTCATATAACTTATTGTGCCATAAATATGTAATAAGCCAGGCATTTAATTATGCACCAATTATCTGCGGGAGATATGTGGGGACCCTTTGCCATGACAACAGTTTCGACCGGTTAAGAAACTCACCCGCAATCCTGAAATGTGTTATTTTTGTTACAAGTTACCCCATACCGGGGTAACTTGTAACACTTTCGGACACGTCATATAACTCATTATGCCACAAATATGTAATAAACAAGGCATCTAATTATGCACCAATTTTTTTTAGGGAGATATGTGGGGAACCTTTGGCATGACAAAAGTTTCAATCGGTTAAGAAACCTACCCGCAAACCTGAAATGTGTTGTTTTTGTTACAACTAGCCCCGGTCTCCCCTATGCAATTTCGCCTATATATAATGTTTACCCTCTCCCTCCGTATTCATCCACCTTTAAAAACATTAGAAATTGTTTAACTTACATTAAAACAGTCTCCGTGTTGAAAACATACTGATATTCTCGCGTTTTAACCAAGTGTGTGAACCCAAGCCTGACAGTAACGTAAGTACTTGGACGGTTATAATGTTCAGAAGCCGACAAAGGTAATTGTTTCATTTCATTTTCATGTCAATAACCGTGCAATAAGTGTCTAGGGGTAGTGAACATATATCGGTGCATCTTCACAACAATTATATATGCTGAAAATTATCCAGATTAATGATTAATACGTGTTGGATAATTATAACGCGTTGACTAGTTTGACGTTTGCATAAGAAGCCGCTAGAGGGCGCAGCTTAGATTGTACCCGGAAGTTCAGGAAACATTTGAATTGAGCAAACATATATTAAGTGTGATCTCACAACTATAAAACACTAGCGCGGTATTTAATATGTGAATACATTACGAGTATATTTTCATAATTTTAAATGTCTAAATGTCATTAATCTAACGTTATGTGTCTGTATTTGACGACAACACACGTACACCTGTTTATCAGCAATATGAACACATGTACCTTATAAACAATTCCAAATATCCCTTTGGTTGTCCAGTACTCAAAGCGCGCTGAGTGCTGCACAAAATGTGAATCTGTGGTATCTACTCACGAGCGGATGTCGGAGCTTTGCATTTTATCTCCTCTAGATGTAATAACAAACACCCTTTTGTTTGCAAATGTTTTCCTCAAATTTTCCTGAAAATAGCCAGAAATAGAAAATGTATTGATTTCGGACGTAGTCCAGATAAAATATCTATGGATGGTGGATTTTTGCTACACCTCCACGTATAAATGCCATTTCTGGTTGTTCGAATATGGAAAAGGGTTTAGGATCAAGTTTAGGTTGATGGTTCTTTTAAAAAGACTGACATCGGGTGTTGATATGGGTGTTTTGGTAGAGGGGAGCAAAAAGTCATCATCCAGTGTTACGCACAGCGTGAAAGAAAACACAGAGATGTAACATCCACTCGTCAGCAAATGCTTGTTTTTGTGTGTGCTGATCTGCGCGCAAGAACAGAACACAATTTGGAGTTCTTTAGAGCGTGGTCATAAGGTACCAGTTTGACACGTTGGCGAGAAAAAGGTTTCTAGAGGTCTATATGTTTGTCATAAAATACGGATAAATAATTATTAATTTACGTACTTAAGACGTGTAAAATTATGATCATTTATTAACAATAGATCCATAGGGTAATTGCAGGTCAAATCATTGCCAGCGTTTTACAATTCTTACATCACGTTTGATCTATATTTGTTCAGGTCACGTGTTTCCTGAACTTCCGGGTACAACTCATGCTGCGCCCTCTAGTGACTCCTTATGCAAACGTCAGTCCCGTCAATGGCAATGCGTGATTATAATGTTCCGGCTTAGTTAATATTGACAGCCGCGATCCTAAACATAAAAGTAGAGGACAATAAACACAAGATGTTAATCTGATGCTTCTTTTGTTGAATATCACGCTGGTAAGTTGGCGTTATTCCACAGAGTTTTGTTTACGTGAATACATTCTCAGAATAAGTGATGTAACCTTTTGTAGGTACAAATAGCAGATCTTCAGACTTCACCAAACGGGATGTCATGAATGAAGGCAGTTTTTATTGCAACACCTACATTTATATATTTTATCTGGACTACGTCCGAAATCAATACATTTTCTATTTCTGGCTATTTTCAGGAAAATTTGAGGAAAACATTTGCAAACAAAAGGGTGTTTGTTATTACATCTAGAGGAGATAAAATGCAAAGCTCCGACATCCGCTCGTGAGTAGATACCACAGATTCACATTTTGTGCAGCACTCAGCGCGCTTTGAGTACTGGACAACCAAAGGGATATTTGGAATTGTTTATAAGGTACATGTGTTCATATTGCTGATAAACAGGTGTGAAGCTATAACGTCAATCCACTTCCAAACGGATTTTTATTCATAAAATTTCCCCAGATATCAACAGAGCGAGCCAGCACGTAATCAGGATAAAATGCACGAAAATAGATGCGCCACAAAAACAGCACACTTCCTTGAAGAAAATAACTTCCGTTCATGAGATTCAATGTGGACAAGAGTTTCCATTGCTTATGTATGTCCACTTAGATGCACTGTTTACATTATTCCGAGAAACTCTGCGTAATAACCGTCAAATTAATCAGCGTTATACAGGCATTAATAAAACGAGTATAGGGCTAAATACGTATATATATATATATATATATATATATATATATATATATATATATATATATATGAGCCCAAGCTTGATTAAAATATAATTGAACGGTTAGCAAGCTAGAAACATAATAAACATAATACAATGTTTGTATGATAAAAACGTACTTTTTGTATTATAGATATATATATATATATATATATATATATATGTATATATATATATACACACATATATATATATATATATATGTGTGTGTGTGTGTGTGTGTGTGTGTGTGTGTGTGTGTGTGTGTGTGTGTGTGTGTGTGTGTGTGTGTGTGTGTGTGTGTGTGTGTAATCACGGTCTAAACAAAACTTCAAGGTACGAACACTCTCAATTCGTACGTTCAAAACTGGAGTTAAATGACCGTTTTAATACAATGTATATAATATATATATATATATATATATATATATATATATATATATATATATATATATATATATATATATATATATCGTCAGTAGATACCACAGATATATATATATATATATATATATATATATATATATATATATATATATATATATATATATATATATATATATATTATCATGCATGTTCGTTGTCGGACTAAATTTGTTTGTGTCTGACGTACTTTTTGTGTTTGCCTTATGACAAAGCTTGACATCTAACTGTGTCGGTAATTTGAATTATTTGACTGCCTGTTGATATAACGCGACGCACCGGATCAGATGCGAGAACATAGTGCCACTTGCACGTGTAGGACTGAACAACAAAAGAACACTGCCGAAATAAACCGGGTTACACACACTTAAACGCACCCGAACACGCAAACACACACGCGCCCATCTTTCTCCTTCACACTCCCACGCGCAGCGCATAGACGCACACTAACGCACGTGCTCGCACACGCTTGAACGATGGCGCGCGCGCACGCACGCACGCACGCACGCACGCACGCACGCACGCACGCACGCACAAGCACTTTGCCAACGTGGGAAACGGAACCGTCGCAGTTTCCAGGGTGTACATCGCTATGTATATATAGCCGAACTGGACAGTTGGTTTGTTGCTAAACATTCAGGTATCGGCCGACCGCCCGTCCAGTTAATCACGATCCAGCCCTGTCTCGGGCGGACAAATGGGATCAACCTAGAAACAGTCGTGCGATACTGTAAGGCCGGCACTTAACCCTTTCTGTGTGTGCTCGACGCAGGCAGGCCGCCAGTTGGCGAACTATTACTTCCTCCGTCTAGAGTAAAATCAATTCTCCACATTCGTTACAAGTTAGACTCAGTGTCTGTGCTGGGTCATTATTCACCAAAGACCTTCTATGATTTTGCGCTGATGGGGCTCCAGAGATTGTGAGTCAAAAACAAGTTGCACATTTACCTACTGCGTGACCTGAAATCTTTAGCTTTTACCAAGCATAGACATCAGTATATCGTCCGAAAGGCACAGATCACGTGGTGCAAATTAACAATATTACAAGTATACATGAAATAAACACCTTAACATGTAAGACAACTACACGGACCGACTGCCAAGGCCAGGATTCGTCCCGGTCTTGTGCTGGTCATTGCCTGCCGGACAGATGTTGTTTGTGCCGCCACCGAGGTGGCTGTCCGTCAATATTGACTCGCCAATAACAAGGCGCAAGAACCGCTGTGAAGTCTCGTCCTATCCCGTTGAGATCACGCAGTGAAGTCTCGTCCTATCCCGTTGAGATCACACAGTGAAGTCTCGTCCTATCCCGATGACATCACACTAGGAAGTTCTGTCCAATCCCATTGAAAATACACTGTGAAATTTCGTCTTATCCCGTTATGATCACACCGTGAAACCTCATCTTATTTCGCTGAGATAACGCAGTGACGTTCCGTCCTATCACGCTGAGATCACACTGTAAAAAGTATCGTCCTGTAACGCTGAAAACACGTTGTGAAGTCTCATCCTATCACGATGACCGGAAGAGATCCACGTACAAATGTTTTTTTAAAGTTGTTTCAACCTAATCCTAATCTTCAGTATGACTTTAAGCCTCTTTGAACAAGAGACCAACCACAAAACGGTATTTGTACATGGACGTGTAGCAGAAAGTCCTCCCCTAATGAACCGTATTGTATAAAAACAAATATAGGTTTATCTGCGACGGATGTAATGTAACTAAAATTTAAACAGGCACAACAACTACTGACTAAGTAGGGCTATAGGGAAAACATGCTTAATTTTTCACGCTGCCTCTGTGTGCCAATAATAAAAACTACATTATATCTGCATTTACCCCTGGTAGCTTTAGTCTACCCTCATTAAAACAGTGACAATTTCTAAGTTGCTGCAAGGAACAATTAGGATCTGGAGTAGATAAGGATATATAAATACGTGTACCGTGTGTATAACGATGATCACTCAAATGATGACTATTAATATTAATCTACGCAACCGAGCGACAGTCGGCTAAGCGAGACTTAAAGGCTCTCTTGGCTCCAACTGTCGGTTCGTATTTCAACAGAAGCGCAGTTGGTCGATATCGAGTGGTGTCGCCTAGCGAATGATGAACTCCTGCAGCACTTGTTATTCGCCAGGTGACGCCACTTATTTCGCAAATGCCCACGAAATTGATTTAATATTGTTTATAATAATAATCTATCATTATTATTACTTATTTACAATGCTTTTATCAAATCGCGCAACAACAATGTGTTTTTAAAAAGGGATGGAGATGGGCATGGACGCACAGATGGTCGAACGCACTGAAGGACTGGTAGACGAACGGACGAACTCACATAACGGACGGACGGGCGCGCAAACGCGCGCACACTTCACTTAGGGAAATCGTGAAAATAGATAGAGGCAGATAAGGAAAAACTATATAATGTGGGAGAGAGGGGCAGAAAAAAGAAAGGAAGAACAGAAATTGAAAGTTATATCTCAAGCATTCTGTTCAGAGGATTTGTGGCAGCACTCGAAATAATTTACTGTTTACAAACATTTTCCTAATTAAATCATACAAAACTGTCATGCAAATAATGATGTGATTTTTACATTGATTTCTTTATTCATATGTCTAATTCCTGCTCTGCCCTTTGTGTTCGTCCTTCTGTTTACCCGGGGAAATCCGTGTTTTTATGACGTGAGTTCTGGAGTAAGTCATTTGCAGGGATGTGCTACAGATTTTTGTATTCATCTTTCTGACATAACTCATTTAGCAATAAGTCACTGATCTGTGACGTTGACAATGCTAAGCATCGGTAGTTTTCGTTTTGTCGACGGGAATAGTTCCAACCATGGTTGCAATGGCAATCCTGCTCAGCACGAGAGCAACTGCAGGTTCAGACATTTGGTTCTTGTGCTTGGCTGATCAGCCAATGGGCCCATTGTAACGTTTCCTTCATTGCCTGCTGTTTTTTTCTTCACATTTTCAGACACCAATTAACCTTCATTCACACACGTGCTGTATAAAATACCTGCAATTGTAATACCTCATTTTCCCACAAACCAATCTCCCTTACACTGGTTTGCCTTGATCTATACAAAAAACACTGACTGACATATGAGAACACATTCTCTACAGCAACGGTAGATTATGTGATACATTCTAGACACAATCCTAAAATAGGCCTACATGTAATAAACAAATCAAAATCAAATACAGTAAAACAACATATAATGCAGTGTTCTATTTATTTGTTTACTTCTGGTTTGTTTACACTTTGTACTCATTCACTCTTGTTAAATCAGTGTCATTGTTCCTGGGTGGTCAATACGTTAGAACACGTATCGGTCACAACGCACACACGATTTCACGATAACAATCGTCAGATTTCGATCGTTTGATTTCTACCCTTTAATGTTGCCCTATATCGCGCTTTAAGACGTAGAGCCGTCGTCAAAATTCTGACGCGAAGAGCTTTCACGTGGTCTCCTTATACTCGTCCGTCGCTGCTGTCAGTGGCCGGGCCTGCGCCAGGCTTATCAGCGACTATTCTTTCGCCGCTATGTGCCGCAGATAGCGCAATCAGCGTGCGGCGAATACGACCTTGTACAGCTCCGAAAACACGATGTTTGCTCGAGATCCGGTGTGATAGCGCCTATCCGGGGAGGGGAGGGGAGGGGAGGGGAGGGGAGGGGAGGGGAGGGGAGGGGAGGGGAGGGGAGGGGAGGGGAGGGGAGGGGAGGGGAGGGGAGGGGAGGGGAGGGGAGGGGAGGGGAGGGGAGGGGAGGGGAGGGGAGGGGAGGGGAGGGGAGGGGAGGGGAGGGGAGGGGAGGGGAGGGGAGGGGAGGGGAGGGGAGGGGATGTCAGGCCCAGCAGTGGCTGAGGCTAGGGAACCATCACGAATTCTCCATCTTCATTCCTTCTCCTCCTGCTTCTAATGTTAGACTTCACCGAAATGTATATTACTTTTCCCGTCACTTCTAACTTCTCTTTCATGTTTCCTCTCTTTCTTGTTTCTTCTCTTTCTTGTTTCTTCTCTTTCTTGTTTCTTTTCTTTCTTGTTTCTTCTATTTCTTGTTTCTTCTCTTTCTTGTTTCTTCTCTTTCTTGTTTCTTCTCTTTCTTGTTTCTTCTCTTTCTTGTTTCTTCTCTTTCTTGTTTCTTCTCTTTCTTGTTTCTTCTCTTTCTTGTTTCTTCTCTTTCTTGTTTCTTCTCTTTCTTGTTCCTTCTCTTTCTTGTTCCTTCTCTTTCTTGTTTCTTCTCTTTCTTGTTTCTTGTCTTTCTTGTTTCTTGTCTTTCTTGTTTCTTCTCTTTCTTGTTTCTTCTCTTTCTTGTTTCTTCTCTTTCTTGTTCCTTCTCTTTCTTGTTTCTTCTCTTTCTTGTTTCTTCTCTTTCTTGTTTCTTCTCTTTCTTGTTTCTTCTCTTTCTTGTTTCTTCTCTTTCTTGTTTCTTCTATTTCTTGTTTCTTCTCTTTCTTGTTTCTTCTCTTTCTTGTTCTTTCTCTTTCTTGTTTCTTCTCTTTCTTGTTTCTTCTCTTTCTTGTTTCTTTTCTTTCTTGTTTCTTCTATTTCTTGTTTCTTCTCTTTCTTGTTTCTTCTCTTTCTTGTTTCTTCTCTTTCTTGTTTCTTCTCTTTCTTGTTTCTTCTCTTTCTTGTTTCTTCTCTTTCTTGTTTCTTCTCTTTCTTGTTCCTTCTCTTTCTTGTTCCTTCTCTTTCTTGTTTCTTCTCTTTCTTGTTTCTTGTCTTTCTTGTTTCTTGTCTTTCTTGTTTCTTCTCTTTCTTGTTTCTTCTCTTTCTTGTTTCTTCTCTTTCTTGTTTCTTCTCTTTCTTGTTCTTTCTCTTTCTTGTTTCTTCTCTTTCTTGTTTCTTCTCTTTCTTGTTTCTTCTCTTTCTTGCTTCGGTCTACTTCTGTCTCTCTTTTTACTCTGACATGTCGATCTTTAATTCTTATTTATGTCTACCTCTTCGTTTGTATCTTTCTTTTTCGTTTTTGTTCTTACCAAACGTTTCCTCCATCTCGTTCATCCTCGTTCTTTATTTCCTCCTCCTTCTTATCAAACTTACTGTATAATTGGTCCTCTTGTTCTTGTTCCTGGTTTTTTCTTTTGCCATCCCACCTCTTCTGTTTATCTTGATCATCCTCTTTCTTTGTTCCAAATGTTGTCACCGGATTCTGTTGTAGTTCATCTACGTTCTTGCTACAGACTTCTTCCTCTTAGTTCCATCTACGTTTTTGCCCAGGCTTCTTCTTTTGTTGGTCACGTGCGTTCTTGCCATGGACTTCTTCATCTATGTATCGTCTAAATTCTTGCCACAGACTTTCTTCCTCTGTGTCACATCTACATATTTTCACAGGTTCCTTCTTCTGTTGGTTATGAGCTTTTTTGCCCCATATACTTCTTTTCCCCTGGACCATCTACGTTTTCGCCACAGACTTCTTCTGTTGCTCGTCCGACTTCCTGGCCAGTGGCTCTTCTTCATCCGTAATCCACCATTTCAATGGTCATGTCGCGCTGACTATAGCTAGGATTCAATGGGCGTGCTATGTCGACAGAAAGCGAGACTCACGCTGAGTGGAACCGTGATTCAGTGATCACGTCGTGTTGATTGCTACCTTGACTGATGGCATCTCACGCAGTGTTCAAACCACGAAGCTCCCCTTGAGGCTAAACTACGTGTGGGCTTCCTACACGGCGAAACCCACGGTTCGGTTAATAGACAACAGACCGGGTTCCGAGATATGTTCTCGCCTGCCTTTAAAGGTGAACAATCATTTGTTTCAACCTCGCGCTATCTTTCCCAGGCGCCCACGGGAGGCGCTTAATGCAGAACCGTTGACAAGTTAACGGGACAGTCGGGCTGACGAGATCGTCGTTTTATCAAGCTCTCCCGGAAGGTTCGGCACTATCTAATCGCCCAGTCGCTAGATGCTGAGATCATTCGGAGGAGAAGATTGGGTGCAGCCAACACACCCGAGTTTAGCGGTGTAGAGGACTGTGCTCTGAATGGATATACATAGGGATTCACATTTTCATAACGTTTACGTTTAAAAAAGTTTAGTGACGTTTAGTTTATTCTATATTGGGTAAGTACTTTCGATTATTGGGTGCAAATATGCAAGTGTTAGAGTACATCAACGTTGCAGACGCGATAGTCGAACTTTCATAAGTTTCGTTAGTTTGACAAATTGTCAAAAGTCTTTAATCTTTTAAATGGGTATAATAACCGACAGCAGTGTTGCAGCATTCGTGTCGATGTATCTTTTCATCTTTTCCCATAGTCATCCGACAGCAGTGTTGTAGTGTTCGTCTATAACTGCATTTCCTCCCGGGTGTCGATGTTTACTCATCTTTTCCTATAGTCATCCGTGTCCTTCAAACACAGGCCTCTCAGCTCAGCATTCGCGGTGTATCTTAGAAACACAACGGATATTATTTAGACTTACCTACTTACGTGTTGTTTTATAGGCGTTGTTTTTCGATAAGGTCTTTTTCCTCGAATGGTGTTCAGTTCTCTAAATGGCGTCACCGTAAACAAGTGGGTTGTTGTTCCGTAGTGATTTAGTCACAATAATAATTATTATTTAGCGCAACTTGAATCCGAGCATGACACTTAAGTAGGCGTAAGATAAGTCAGAACTCATGTATTCGCTTACACGTTTTTAGTTTGGTCTTTAAAATTGTACGATCTGACGAATTAATGCCTACACTGGAACATAAAATACACAAAGCACTATACATAAAATGGCGAAATGGTGGGCCTGTTTCAGTGGCAAGTCTTAACAAGCCATCCACCCGGTAACCAAACGCTTCAAAAACATACCTTTTATTGCATAGCTACGACTCTATGCGAACATGAAACAGCCATGTTCTACTTTGATTCATAAACTCCTGCATTTGTGAGAGCCTGGTAGGCAGAATTTACACAGTTCCGAGCTGTGAATGTGTCAATAATTTGGAACGAAAAACACATGGAAAACAGTACCCATAACTGTTGTTGGATTTTTTACTATACTGTGAAATACATCGTGTTGTGTACATAAACGACATGCCGCGATATGATAGTGACAGAATTTCATGTCATGTGAATGAAAACAATTAACACCGTCTTACTGTATTTTTAATAAACTTATTTCCATGCATGTGTTTGTTTCAGCTGGAAGACTCGATAACCGACGGTTGAGTTCAAGAGGCCGAAACGAACGAGACAACCTTCAGTGCAAACAGGGAGACGCCGGTAACGACAGGGAAGGGGGCGGCTGGAGGGAAGGGAAGGGAGGAAGAGACCCAAGTGGTTGTCGGAAGAAGATATAATATGGCGGCGCCCCAGACCGCAGAAATGTTAGGTTCGTGACGTCGTCGTGGCGGGGAATGTAGAAGAAGAAACGTGTGTAGCGGATAAGCGATGTAACAATGGCGCCGGTCAGTTGTCCGGCCAATGCGCGGCCAGTATTAGCGATACAAGGATTACGGAGCTGATAGCTGGACTCCCGTCCGTGTTTGGAGGCCATTTCAAAGCTAAAGAAATCGCACATAAATACGTAGCAACTCAATAGACAGCCAGACAGCCAGACAGCCAGACAGCCAGACAGACAGCCAGATAGACAGATAGACAGGTAGGCAGACACGCACGCACGCACGCACGCACGCACGCACGCATGCACGCACACACACACACACACACACACACACACACCGAAGACCACCAAACGGAAGGCGAGACATGTAGACTAAGATGACCGAGTCTCTCACTCAACAAAGACATCTCTGGGTATCACTACAGGCGCCCATCCCGTCTGCTCTAGTGCACCGGGAGGAGAGAGCGTCTTCCGGTCATCCTTCGCCTCAGTGACGCTCCACGCGGGCCAATGTCGACGGACAGAGTCGACGGTGACGACGAGAGCCCGGCCGTCGAGTCGGAACCCCTCTACGGCGACGGCCACCGTCTCCGTGGGCCCACACCGCCTCGGGCAGTCGACGATGGCGAGATTACGCGAAGGCGCGTCACGCTTGAGCGACGCGCCTCTGAGAGCGATGTCAATACAGACGGACGGCCGTGGTGGGTGGAGCGTGACGAGCGCTCGAGGACCGTGCTCCGTGCGAGTAGCGCCGAGCCAGTTACGTTCACAACGACACCCGAACACACGTACACGTACGACGAGCTCGCTTCAGCAGACACCGCGTCGTTGTCGCCACTCGCAGACAACGACGCCAGCCAGGACACCGGGAGTGCGGACAGTGTGTCGCTTCTCCCGTCGCCGGATCTAGGGGTAGGGGAAGGGGAAGACACCGCGAGTGTGTCCCAGTCCGACGGACGGTTTTCGTCCCTCATTCGCACGTACGTTGACGGATTAATCTCGCACGTTATCGGCACCTTCAGCGGCGGTTTGCTCGTCGAAAGGAAGCCGCCGGGGGCCCAGGAAGACGACGGGTCACCGCCGCCTGAACTAGCGACAGAATGTGTCGTTAGTTCGACATACAACAGTGTATCGGAGGACGACGGCGAATCGGCCGTCACCTACGTCGACTGCCTCAGCGCGGAGACTTTCGACCGCGAGACCCTTGACACGAGCGGGCCGTGTTTAGGCTCGGTGTCACCAGCCAGCACCGCGCCGAGGGACGTGTTTAATAAGGGGGCAGTTGGCGAGGGTTCAAGTGTCGACGAGCCGACCGCGAGTGTCGGTGTACTCGAGACTGGAGGACTGACGGTGACAGCGGACGGAGCTGGCACTGGCACGGTCAAGCGACCCGAAACAGAAACAGCGATCGACGTTCAGTGCGCTGACGGAAACACCGAGGCGTCAGACGGGGGCATCCGACAACCGGATCTAATTATAAGTAGCAGTCTCGCTGCTGGTGGTGGCTGCCGTGGCGGCGGTGGTGAAGCCCCGAGCCCCGACTCGGATAGGGATAGCGACAGCGATAACGCCGAGCGCTACTACACTGAAGCCGATACGCGCGAGTATGTAACGGTCAATGAAGACGACTATGATGATGACGACCTCGATGGGCACGCCGCGCTGGTGATCGCCGAGGAGGTGTGGCAGCGAAGGTTCTCTGAGGAGCAGCTCTGGGGCGGTCAGTACCCGGGCGACGGAAGTAATCGCGACGACGACGACGGCAGTAGCAGCAGCAGTAGCGGCGGCGATAACGACTCGCCGGCACGCGAACGTATCGGCCGCTATGCCGCCGCGTATCGCTACCAGACATCGCCTGCCGACCCGGGCGGGGGAGACGGCGGAGGCTGGAGGCAGCCACCAGAGCCTGAGCCGGCCCCTACCGACGCCGTAGCGCTAGCACTAGCAGAGGCCGACGTTTCGGCACTCAGCGACGATGTGTTTCTCGCAGCGGGCGTCCGCGAGAGTGACTCGCTGACCGCGCGCGAGGACATCTCGGATGACAATTACCGCGTGGGTGACACTCACTCGGACACGACAGTAGTAGCCGTGCCCTCACTAGTTGTACTAGCGGCGCACGCCACCGCGACTGGATACCCCGTCAGCGACAGTGCCGCGTCGGGTAGCGACGATCGGGCAGGATCGGAAGGAGTGGGCGATATTGGGGAAGGTAGGTGCGACAGACCGGAGAGTCGGGCCAGCGAAGGGGAAGCCCCGGGCATCTGCTTCGAGTCGATCTCCCCGCTCGATCAGCAGGCGCAGGGAGACGAGACTGACCCGGACGAGTGCATCGCTCGTGTCGCTAGTGACGCCAGTGACGTTGACTCGACGCCGCCGTCACCGGAAGTCGCCTGGCGTGACGAAGCTAAGATCGTGCACATCCCGTCCAATTTCGTCCAATCGCCGGACTGCATTGATGTGCCACAGGTTCTCTATCGGAGCTACAGGTAACGTCACTTCCTGTCACATGTCTCTATAACGGTCTGAGGTAATTAACTAATTTAACCTTATATCGTGGTCACCGGCACTGGCTTTCCAGTTATACTTGCGGATATGGTTACGACTACTGCCATCGACCCTACCATAGGGAATGACCTATTTTTTACTAACGTTCTTATTCATGTTGACACCCTGAAGCCTACTTAGTACGCCTATTATTAGCACACATACACACTAAGAACCAATTTTGTCCTTCAGTAAATCCGGTGCCATATAGAGTACTGGTTGAACCGCATGATTGCCTCAAAGGCTTTTCATTGTAAGACTGTTATCAAAAAGGTACTAACATAATTCTATTCCTTCGTTGTCGTTTACCAACAGTAACTTGCATAGGCGAAATGTTAAGAGTTTTGTTTTCTACCAGGTAAGCGTAGAACAGTACACTGTGTTGTATTTATTTATGCAACAACAAATATTAATCATAACATACCAAACGTTATTTATAATAATTATTATTATTTGTGCGGGTGCGTGCGTGCGTGCGTGCGTGCGTGCGTGCGTGCGTGCGTGTGTTATCAAATAATGTCACACCAGAACGTGGTGAATATTGGTCTACTGACACCCAGAAAAAAAAACTGGTGGACATTTTATATTGGGTTGAATCAACCACCCATCCTCAGTTCCGGAGTCTGTGTAACAGTGTAATTGTTGATTAACACTCCATTTATTGAGTGTAGTTGTAGTTACCATAGACCAACTTATAATAATACTTAAAGTAGATTGACATTATTGATCAACAATGATATCACAATATAGAGACCCTCTAGCGGTTAAACTTACCAGTAATACAAGTTACTATTCTGATCATGGTAGTGGTACAGTTACTCACCTTAATAGCCGATGAGTCGTTTGGCGTTGCTGCATGGACGTGAACGGTATCCATGAAATTCTTCTTGTATAGCGTCATACCAGTGACGTCATACTGCTGCTTCGGGTACGTTTTTATTGTAGCATTCCTAAGTCACATCGAAGATTAATTACTCACATACGATATAAATAATGTGTGTGCTACACTTGTGTATCCTAGCGAGAATTCACCGTGTTGTTTGTTACCCCCCGCAGCGATACCGCTATTGCCCTGTTGTCGGGTCACATGGAGCCGCTCATCGAGACTGAGCGAGACGTGAACAATGGCGACGGCGAATCGTCGTCGGGAGACGAGGGGAGTCACTCGGTACCACGTGACGTGCCGTCACGTGGTCGCCTCGTTCTCAAGTCAGACCCGGACGTCAGCGCCAACTCCAAGAGCAGCCACGGAAATGACGTGCGCGCGCGAGGCCGAGCATACAGACCCGGATTATCGCTCAGCCGACAACGGTCGAACATTGAAACGGGGCAGCAGCAGCATCAACAGCAGCAGCAACAGCAGCAGCAGCAGCAGCAAGGAGGATTTCGCAGCGAGAATATGTTCAAGCTAAAGCCTCGGGTGGCGGTCGTGGTGCCGCAGTTGACTGCATTATCGCCCCCGACACAGCATTGCGCCACGTTGCCGCCGCGACGGTCGCCTCCGTCACCCGGGCCGCGGCCGAAGACCGTCACCTCGGTGTCGGAGCACGACCTCGCGATAGCTGCCGCGCTGCAGCAGGCGAACCATGCCTCGCTCATTCGGGTCGGCTCGGAGCGACTCGGCGGCGCTCGGCCGTCGTCGGCCACCATCGACACCCGCGGCGGCGTCGTGATGCAGGACGCGCGTGGTTGCGTCACGCCCAACATGGCGAGATCGAGGCCGCGTCTGCCGACGGGATTGTCCCGGACTCGCTCCGTGTCCGACCAGGACCGACATGTCGACGACCTCATGAACGTCCTGAACACACTCGGCAAGACCAATTTCGTCCGGAAGTACGGTCGACGCATGCGCCAGACGCCGTCCGGTTCATCGAGCCCGACGGTATCGGCGGCGTCACCCACGCGCTCGCCGGTGGTGACGGGACCGTCGTGCCAAACGGATGCGCCAGTTATTACGTTGTCGCGCATGCGCAACATTCGAATGAAACTGGAGAAAGTGAAGGAGACCCAGGAACAGGGGAACAAATCGCCGGACGAATCCGAAGTCAGCCATTCGCGCTCGGGTTCATATACCCGGAAGTCGAAATCACTCGACGATGCGCTGTCCTCTTACTCGGGACGCGCGAGTAGCGAGGAGACGGAGGGTACGCCGGAAGTGTCGGCAAACCCGTCGACGTTACTTCCTGTCGACAGTGACAGCGCGGAGACAACGTCAGACACGTCCCGAAACGAGATGTCGACAACGTCGGAAGTGACGTCGGCTGACCGCGGCGACATCCGGGTACCGAGCATACCGGACGTCAGCGTAACGGAACCGCAGAAAAACGTTGGCGACGCGATGTCGACACGCGGCACTTCCGGTACGCCGCAGTTGACGCCGTCGCCGAGTTTCGAGAGTGACACCCCGTCCACTTCCGTCCCGCTGCGGCCGAGATTGGGCAGCGGCCGGGACGCCGATGACGTGTCGCTACGGTTGTCGGACGACGTCGATGACGTCACGAACCGGCGCTACGTGAAAGACAGCTCGCTGGAGACCGAGGACGAGGGGATGGGGTCAACGGACGCCGACGTCCAGTACTACAAGGACGCCTACATGGCGGTGACGTCACACTCGCCGCTCGACGCGCGCCGGACGCACTCGCCAGACTTCTACGTCACCGCGTCTGGGACGACGACGCATGCGCACATCTCCACATCCGTCGCGGATAAACGGGAAGGCAGGGGGAGGCCGGCTGCCGAACAGGGGCACTCGGGTGGTACTGGCGGGAAATTGGCGAATGGCCGCTTTCTGACACACCCGCCCATTCGCGACCGGGTGTCACCCCGTGAAGGGGGCTCGGTCGATAGCAACGGACTCGGGTCGCTTCGGGACTCTTTCGACCCGTCGTTGCGGTCGAGCGAGCTCCAGTCCCAGGCTAGCGCCGTGTCGCTGGACAGCCACATTGGTGAATCCACCGACGCACCGTCCTATCGCGATGTCGTCATGGACGTGACGTCAGAGGCGACGGACATGGAGCGGCTGGAGCGGAAGAACAGCAAGACGCTCAAGCAGAAGTCGAAGAGCGATCCTAGCGGCGAGAAGCAGAAGGACAGCTCGCCCGTCGACCTCCCGACGGTCATCGGCGCGCATGCGCACAGCACACCCTTCCTCACGGAGAGGATCGACGAACAACGAGAGTTGTCGGAATTCGGCAGGGATCAGAAAGAGGCTCCGATTTCAAAGTCGGATAACCTGTTGGCGTCGACGAATCTAACGGGAACCGGGATCGAGAACTTCAACGCCAGCTTACTGCAGGAACGGATCCGAGACTCGAAGGGTTCGACCACGGACGAGGAGTCTTCCGGTCGCGAAATGACGTCACTTTCGGCGCAGGCCGGTTCAGCGAAGCAGAGCCGGCGTTCGTCGAAGAAACGTCAGCGCGGCAGCAAGTCGGCAGCGAAGACCGAGAAACCGACGACGTGTCAGAAAGCGACGACCTTGGAACTGGGCACGTCTCGAATAAAGCTCCGCAATTCAAAAGCCGCGCGATCTGCGACGGCACCGGAAATCACCACGCAACAATCTCAGGATAACGTGCTCGTGAGATCGTCGAGCGCCAGCACCAACAGCTCCGAAAGTCCCACCCGGAGCAAGACGAAACTCTCGGATGTACGGTCGACTCTGACGCTGCCGCTTTCCAGCAAGGAAAACGCGCTCATGCGCAATCGCAGCACCGGTAGCTTTTTCGCGGGAAAGGCCGAACGTCTGCGTTCGGCGGCGCCCGGCGCCCGGCCGAAGGATTTGCCACAGTCGCCGTCTCGTGGCGTCTCTGGCGGGCGACAAACGCGTCCAAATATTCACGACCATTTCGACCAATCAGAAAAGTCGAGACTCGGCACCCACGGCAGCCATTTGCGTGAACGCAGTTGGATGTCGATGGGCTCGCCATCTCTCGAACCCTTGTATTCACAGTCGATGCTCAGTTTATTCGGAGGCACAGCCGGAGACAAGGTAAGATGTGTTGATGTTTTCATTCATTTTATTGTTAGATAGTAATTTTGTTTCAGTATAATATTTACGTTTGACAGCGTTCATTTCAGGATTCATGTTCGCGCCAGTTCCGCCTGTGCGTGATGACGTTAGTGTCGTTTCACAAAACCGTGTTTTACTACTTAACACTTCTGCGTACGGCTTACACAGCTGTGAGAGTAAACGTCAATGTGTTATTTTGTATGTAGCCAGGTTGTATCAATCTAGCAGACGCGCGATACATAAAATTTACAAAAGTCACTGACTGCAGTAACCATGTCATGTGACGTCAGTTCCGGAAGAACATAGCTGACTTCAGGAATCCAAAAATATATACTTAGGATACCGAAATACAATCATTCAAACATATTTCGTACACATTAATGAACACACAAAAATTCAATGAAATACAACGGAATTTGATTTTGAAATTATAGTAATAAATACAAATAAACCACCAATGAGTGGTGACCTCTGGTGGAATGTAATTGCATTACAAATGGCATAAAATTTTTGTATGGTAAATGTCAGCACATTAATTAATAAGAATAATTTTATGGAATACAAAGGATATATACTTATGACTTATGTATATTGGAATAGTATCAGGTGACCTATAACGGATTTTGGTTTGTTGAAACTTGAAAGCAACTGACATGTCTGGCCCATGATATCAGATTAATCATTATGCCGATTAATATATATACTTATGTAGTTAATTTAGGTTGTTGAATATGGACCTCTATGTATATAGAAACTTATCACACCACTCCCAATTTCTGGACGATTACTTTGATATCTAGACATAATTATGCACGTTTTCTTTGAGCCAGTTATTCAAGTACTTAGTGAATTGTTTGGCATGGTACCGATATAATAAATGCCACACTATCAGTGAAATCTCATCGTCTATATAATTATGTAATTAGGTTTTGTGCGACAATGCCTTCAGTACAGTCTGCATAGCTCCCAAGCTACCAAAAATATCCAGATGTGAATTGGTATGTCAGTTGTCATGTCAGTGGCACAGTTGTTGAAAGTGGTGCACCGTTTTGCTATGGGCTGGGCCTTTACTAATCTGACGGAAACACTGACAGTAGAGGTCTGGTTTATGTCATGTTTTTTTTTTTCAATTGATCAACCAGCCATAGAAGGACACATTGCACACATTATGTAAGAAAGAAAAACAACTTCAGAAAAAGCCAGCTCTGGCAGGAGAAATCAAAATGTAATCCAGAATCCGTGGTTTCCTGGTACGGCTTGGGTAATTGTGTCAAGTGGGTGTTTGCGAGTCCTATCAAATCTGTCAAAGTCTAGACGATTTAGCGAAGGCCGTGTGACAGTTGCTATTGTTTCCTTAAAGTGCCATGAAGGTTAAAAATTAATATTGTGATATTTTTAGTTGTCAGTGGTGTAGTTTTTCACATTCTTCTTTACAGATGTTCCCAGATAGGGCGGGGGTCATAGCTTTATGCAGAGACCCGTCCACCCGTCATTTGGACGGGTAAAACGGTTGTGGACAGGTAGAAATATGAGTGGACTGGTGGTGGATGGGTAAAAAAATGAAGGCGCAAACAAAAGGTCTTCCAAAACTAAAAATATTGTCGGTTATGCCTAAAAAGTGAGTGTACGTGGTGTGCTGTCACTTGTGCTTTTGTAGTCCATGTCAGGTCATCAGACACATTTAAATTGGTGACCTGGCTTAACAGTTAACATTCATGTGTCCACCAAAACATGTGTGACTGGCAATAATTTGGTCCTGCATAAAGCCTTGGGGGTTCACGTTAATGTCATTATGTTTCACTGTTCAGATCTGCTGAGGAGTAAAGAGTAAAGTGCTAAGTGCAGTTCAAAGGATATAACAGTGCATTGTATAAGAACTTACATAATAATATTTTGGCCACATTTGTAAGAGGACTTAGTTGAGTACTAGACCACCTCTGTACCATGTCTCAGTGTCTGTACTAGTGGTATATTTCAGTGCAGACTGCATATAAATACGCAGTCTGAACTATACATTATTCTTGCATGTGCTGACCACCTCCTAAATATAGGTATTATGAACTTACCAAACCGAAGTATGACAATAACCTGTCAAGCACAAACCACAGTGGTTGGGCAAATGTTGACCGAGTCACTTGGTTCGTTGCCTAATGGAATTTCAGTTTGGTGGTTTATGTTTCGCCAACATTGGCATCAGGGAACGGAAGTACTGATATGACTATTTAGTGGCGGCAATGGTCTCTATTGCCCTGACTATCATTGCTACATCGCGATGATGCGGTGAACATAATAATCGCAGGGCAACCGGCTGGCCAGTGCAATTACGATAATGGATGTCTACAAGCTTGTGATCTCTCTAATTAGGTGTGTTGGAGGACTTTACACTCTAACGATGTGGTAAGAGTTTTTAGTTGTATCTTGACAACAAAACATGTTAACGTGCACAGGATGAATGTTTTAATATTATAATTTATATTAAATTTGTTTGGTATAGATTGCTATGTTTATGACAACTTATATGCATTGGTGCTAGTTTCCTTGTTATTCATATCGTTATGATAAAAATCACCTCAGTGTTTATTTTCATATATCTATTCAATGTTTTTATGCAAGATTGGTTACTTTGTAATTCAATTCTGCAATGTACATAGTAGAAAGTGAACTTACCATCTGTAAGGAAATAAGACATAAATAATATTAATTATAGCCATATGTGAACATATTTAGCCTGTGGGTGGATGACTTCCTTTGCCCCTAGATTGCAGGCAGCTGGTTGTACTAAGGACCATTTGGACTGGTGACCACCCCTTTGCCTTCACCAATGACCAGCTGCTAAACTGCCCGAATCCTTCCTGATATATCTATGTTTCTTGCTTAGTCTGCATTTACACATTTATAACAGTGGATATACATTGATAAAATATACATTGATAAAAATAAAAAAAATTCTTTTACAATAACTGAATATGTATTTATTTGATATATTTATTAATTTTCATTTACATTTTAGCCTAGTAATGATGTTTACATTAATCTACATTTTTTATTTTAGTAAAATAATAATATGATTTTAATTATTTTATTTGGCCATTTGCTCTATGACACCTTTTTAAGCAAATGTAATATTATTTTATTTATTTAACTATTTTTAACGTACCTTGTACATGTATATTTGATGTAAAGCACTCTGGACAACTTTGGATGTGGCACTCAACACAATAAATAAAATGAGTATTATTATATAGGCCAACTCTTATAAAGGGTCCGGACTCTTGTAAGCTATAATATATATATAGCTACGTAAAAGCATCATTCTTGTAACTTGAAAAATTGTTACATCTCTTGTATTGTAAGGCCCCTAACCTGAAGCTACCCCCCAGCACTGCAAACTTTCCCACGACAGCCCCCCCCCCTGAACGATGCCACCTTTGCCTCACACGTTGTTTATTTTAATTCATGTTGTCTTTGAAAAGTGAGACTTGATAGGATTCAGACAACTTTTGACCTGGGATAAAACTTCCGCAACAGCCTATCAACAGGAGAAAGTAGATTTATTGTCATTCTGACATGACAGAGAATATTAATTATATCTATGAATAGTACAGTGAAGATCTTGTGCTATTTAGACATGGTCTAAGGCTTTCACTGGACAGTTTGTAGACAAAGCAAAGAAGATTGTAAAGACGTAGACTTAGTATCACTTTGACATGGTATAAAACTTGAATAATATCCAGTAAATTTACAAAGAATTTGCATAACATTGGTCTATTTATGTATCTTAAATGTGTTTACTTTCTAAGCGATTGACTTATCACTGAGATTTAAAAACAGCATAACTGTCATTTGACGATATCATATTCTCTTGTCTTGTATGCAGGTAAATAATCCCCCTTTATGTGAGTTTAAAAGTCCAAACAATGTGTCATGTGACTTCGCTATTGGATGAATAGCATTTTTTTTGGCACCGAACTTGGATAATGAACTTGGCTAAATGGTGGCAGTGATACACAGTAACGTCCATTCAGTTTTGATACTATCCCTTAGATCGATGGTATGTACACAGATTGTGGCACAAAGGTTACCACATTGGCTATAAATGTGTGCCACATTTCATGGGCAAGTAACAGGGAAAAGCAATTTACAAATAATTGTTATATAAAGTATAAAACAGTTATGAAATTATTTATTTGATTGTGTTTAATATGCGGAGTGGCATATCAGTTATAGTATGCAAACTAAATAAAAAAACAGCAATTTAATTGATTGAGTGTACAGTATTATGTTGAGTGTTTATTGTTCAGTTTTGTAAATAGTTGTAATTTACCTAACTTGTTATGAAATAATTGGTTGATTTATTAATATATTATTATGTTTAGTTTTGTAGATTAATACAGTTATTAATAATAATAATCTAACTACAAGTATACCATATTAAAAATGGTCATAAATAAACTTAAATACAATATCAATAACTGTTCTGTACAGTTCTGCTGCACACATTTAGTTACAATCATTCCAGTCCTGTCCTAGTGGCCCAGTTGTAAGGTCACTTGCCCTGTTGACTGGACACAGCTCTGTTTGCCCTTCAGGATATCAAGTGGTCTAATTGAAGCACCCTGGAGAGGGTGTGGGGGGGGATTGACAGTGACCCTAGACTGCCCAGGGGCCAGTTTGAGCTGATAGCCATGTCCAGTTGGTAGACACTTCAGGGAAACCAGACTGGCTTGTTTAGGTCATTAAACCCCTGATATGGGGCTATGTCTGTTTGATGAGGAGGGTGACTTATGCCAGGGTCAGGGCTGGGTGGGGTGGCTGTCTAGCTCTGGTGGGAGGGACAGTAGGGGCAGACTGGGGGTGTTTTGTCTTCATTGTTGTACTTCTTAGGTGGTTTTCTAGAATTAGTGAGTCCACTACAGGTTACATATTTACCCCCTGTGTGGGATCTTTGACTTCTCCTGACATAGACACCAGATAGAATATAACACACTGACACACACATACATGCTGTGTTTATGTTTCTATGATTCTTCTGGAATCTTCTCTCTTGACTAGTTGTCGCCCTTGAAATTGCACATTCTGTGGTTATAAAACAAACCTTGTATCATAATTATATCATATATATGTACCTCATTCTCTGACAGGCATGTTGATTGAAATATACATATGTGTACACCCTGTAGTATAAAATGTGTATGTCTAATAATGCAGTAAGTAAAATAGGCAAGCTATTGTGTCTAATAAACATTGTAATATACACATAAAGGATACAAGGCACAGTATGTCTATTGTTAAATATAGTTAATATACCTATACCTGTATATGATACGTATAATAGGTAGGCAGTAAGCATAATAAATATGGTGTTTAATAGACATGCATTAGGTCTAACAAACAAACATTATACTTGCAGTATGTCAAACAAACATTAGACATATTTTAATAGACATGTGATATACATAAATTAACATAATTGACATACATACTGTATGTGTATAAAAAATAAACATTCTTTACAAAACCTGGATTTACAGATTTTGTGGCATTTACAGGTGATTTGGTCTGATACTCGCCAGTCCCCATCTCCCACTCAAACTGTCATCTACAGTCACAATTGTGACTATTCTGCACCCTGTTAACCTGTACAAACATCACCCTTGGGGTGCACTAATATAGCACCCCCCACGTACTAGCGGTCAAGTGGCCGGAGCCACAAACAAGGGCCATTATATTTCAGACCCTTAACAAGGTTCTGTGTCAAGTTATCGAACGATATCTGTAGTGGGAGATTATCTGAACTGTACAATCACGTCAATAGCTTGTTATGGTTTGTTTGTTTGTTGTCTTGGGAAACTGATAAACTAGTTAATCATACAGTGCCTCTAGTTATGGTTATGGAAATAGTCTCATGATTCACTAAGCAAAGGTGATTTACATAATGAACCCACATATGATGTTGGGTAATTTGCTTTTTAATATATATATGTATATATATATATATATATATATATATATATATATATATATCTTGTTTTATGGTCACTTTGGTAATATGGCAACCTCACAATAAGGGTCACACTGGGATAGTTACAAATAAATTTTATAAAAGAATTTAAGTACAGGGAATTAGTTCTGCTAAAAATGACAATGATCTTGTTACACTTGAGTCAGTGGTTTATAGCTTTTAACTAGTTTTTATTATTTTTTGATCTGCACAATGACATTAACAATATCGATTATAGACTTATAGTTCTCTTACATGTGACAAGTGCATTAACATCTTACTTATAACTAAAAAAAATAAAAAAATTGTTTTCTATTAGTAATGTGTTATCTTGTTAAGCTGTGAGGGCCAAATCAATATAAACACATATAATAATACATTTTGTTCAAAAACAACAAATAGTTTATTAATAAATTAACAGTCTTTATATGGTAAATACTATTTATGTAATTTGGAGAGATCCCTTTATTATTCTGTCATTTCACATTTTTGTTTGTTTCCTTTATATGGCCTGCCAAGTCCATTCCCCATCTCACCAGCTTCCGTACCAAACTCACTCAGGACTGCTATCACAATGCAGTACATTCGTGCCACAGATATCAGATATTATAGCAGAACACTGGTGCCAACGATTTATCAAGAGAGAGCAGATCTGTTGAGCGAGGCGGCATATCTTCAAGATATCCACGCGTTTCCCAGAAAAGTTATTCTTACAGTTTTGCAGCCGGTGGATGCCACGTTGCCACTGAACGACGAGTCTGTATTTCCTGTTCCGTTCGTTGTTTCGACATTATCAAAACTGACCAACAGGTCAGTGTAATTATTACTTCCGGGAGAGTCTTCTGGGATCTTCATCCACGTGTCCGAGGCTGCTTCGGGAAGATTGCACATTGCCTGGTCATAAAACAAACCTTGAATCTTCGGAACATATTGATAGAGATGACCAAAGTGTGTTTGTGATACCACTGCTTGGATGTGTGGTGATAGAAATGCCTTATGATGTAGTTTAACCATGTTCTAATCTGCATTCCACCACTGGTATTAACTAAACCCTTTCTTCCGTAGAAGGTCAGTGGCAGTGTAAATGTTAAATACTATATTCGTCGGAATTCAATTCTATTAAAAATACTATTTTTTGTTTAAAAATACTATTATGCATGTATTCTATAAGTTTACATTCTCTTCAACACATTGTTTGTGAACGTTGTTTCGAGCTAGCAATAATGACCAAGAATGTAGTGATGGTCTTGAAATATTTCAGAAATTTCTCTTCACCCTCCCCCCGGCATAAACAGTTCCCTTAAAAACATATTGAATAAGAAAGAAACTAGAAATTATAACAAAATTTATTATATCCTCAATAGTCATCATTATGTAATATTCTCGATATAAGTGTGATGATAATAGTGATTTTATTTAAATTTTCTTGAGTCTATTTGCGTCAACAAGGTCACATTTTTCTAGGAAACTTATATCCGTTTCTTTTTTATGCATTTTGATTTGGCAACTGGCAGAAATGTATGTTATCTTATGCGTGTAAGTGTTAATATTTGCCTGTGCAAGTCATAATTTATGATGGAAAATTGCAACAATGCCAAAAGTAGTAATGAAGTACATTTCGATCTATTAATGTAGTAAACCTGTGTGCAATGTAAATAGGGCAGGTAATCTTAGCACACTTAACGTTACATAATACACCTGCATGCTGTGCTGGTTTAAATAGAATTCACTTTTTCATTGTTCACTTGTACTTGTGTAGTCTAGCCTTTAAGTGATGCTGTCTGCATTCGTTGGTTCCCATGCTGCCTACGGCTGTTTTTTTAATGATCAAACTTTTCTGTTAAAAGGCGAAAATCGAAAGAAAAAAATGTAATGACACAAAACATTTATAAGGCCATTAAACATCTGTCAACAAAAGGTCGTGGTAATATGCATCTAGTAAATAAGAATATTTAACAGAATAATTTAAAAAAATAACGTACAATATCACCTTGAATTACAAGTTTACAAATCTAGTGCATCAATTATCACCATTACAATGGATCCATCAGATCATTCAATATTCTCTAAACAAAAACTTCCCAAAATGTAGCATATCAAAAACATGTGAGTGAGTAACTCTGAATAACAAATGTTGTGTTTAAACAAAATTGCCAGTTGGTAAACCACAAATGAACAGTTTCATGACTTGAATGAACAGGTAAATTAGGCAAGTGGTTCTCTCTATCTAGGAGGTAATGCACTTACAATATTGCAGAAATGTGTACTTTTCTTCCATCTTCCGGTGACCAACAGACTTAAATTGCAACTCTAAATAGCAATATGCAGCAGCAAGACACCAAATTGAGGGTGTATATATAAATTTATTTAAATAAACCACAATTTTATGTAAAGTGATTGGTTTGTTGTAAAAAAAACTCCAACTATATTCCATGTATCTAAAGTTTAGACAGTGCATTCGTGATTAAAAGCTACATATCATTTTCTTGTTGCATCTTGTTGCATTCTGTTGCATGCATATATCGTGATATTTATAGGTATACTTTGGCCTTCTGAAAATCTCTAGATAGTGTACTATAATGAATGTTAATATACCTCTTGACTCATTTAATATTCTGAATCAGGAATGTATTCATCAATTTGCTTTTTTATAATGCAATTCTGATGAACAGTACAGATGAAGAAATGTATTGAAATTTCATGCGTGTATGCTTGAAAGTATCCAAATTTGCACAGGATAGAAAGTAGTTGAGTCCATAATGTGGCTGGCTACAAGCTTGAGAGGTCTACTTGCTGGCCTATTCAGTAAACAGCTGTAGGATCTCAGCTGGTCTAATGGGCTGCTACCTCCAGCCACAGCCAGCAATATTCATAGGAAGTAAAATATGAATGCTTTATGTCACCTCGTTGGAAAGGTTGCGTAGTCAGAGGTTTGCTGTTTTTAAATGTCAGACAAATCGGTATTGCAATGTTAAAATAAATAATATGCATGGTTGTTTATATGCACAAATGTGTGCATGCACTTAATTGTTGTGCACTGTGTGGATGTTGTATCATTGCTCCAGCTGGACCTACTTTTACATATGGAGTTGAACTTTGGTCCACTTGCCTCATCAACCAAAGAACATGTGTTTGTTTTTTTATGATACTGTACTTGCACAGTTACTTATGCTAACCTGACAGGTTTAGTATCAACTTCAATAAATACCGTTTTTGATATTTTAAAATATTTCATGAATATGCTCCTATTATATACATCAGACAACATTTTTCTTTTGAAAAGAATCGGACTGATAGTTTGAATATGTAGGAACGCTTGTATATTTGCAAAATCTACATTGCATTAAAATCCATGCTGCTGCAACGTATTGCATGTTTTATTGGGAATTGTTAAAACCAGTCGGCGGATACCGAAAGTAAATCTTTAGAAGTTGAGGGAAATTAGTATTGTTGTTGAATGTTGTTTGAATAAATGATATTGAATTGAATAAATAGCTAGATAATCGAGGGGTGGGGTGTTTTCCGGGGTTGTACGGTAGGAGAATGTGGAGGTTGGGAGGTAGACAGCCCCAGGGTGAGACAGAGTTCAGTTTGGCCTAAAGCAGTGAACTGACAGCCCAGGCCTGGCCAGATAGTCTACTTCTAGTCTACAGCACTGGCCAATCAGGTAGATTCTGACTCCATCTGCTTGGTCCATCAGCCTCCAGACAAAGTAGGTCATATTCATCCCGGGCCTCACTAAGATGATGTCATCTGGGCTGAGGAGGGCTGCACGTTTCCGAGTCACCGGGATACAATTACAAGTTAAAAAACACACCCATTATGTCTTGTTTAATTTGTGAAACAAGTCGTTCGTATGTGGCACGGTTTCAGTGGCATAGGATTAACTCTGATGGCTGAGGGTTGGATTAGTTTTAGGGTCCGTATTTAGGGGTCTAGTTGCTGTGTGGAAACACAGGTGGCCATGTAATGGTAAAATGTTACCAGCTAGGTGTATGTGATGTCATTATACTGTTGTTGATTCAGATTCGTGGAATATTAGCAGATGCAGAACTTTGTATGTTTCATCACATCACATCACATCACATCACATCACATCACATCACATCACATCACATCACATCACATCACATCACATCACATCACATCACATCACATCACATCACATCACATCACATCACATCACATCACATCACATCACATCACATCACATCACATCACATCACTTTGTTCAGTATTACACCGACCATATTGAGCAATGGTGTCCTTGACATCACATGCTACTTTACAGAGGGATAAGACTTGTAGATTTATAATTTTTGCACTGATTACCCCAGCGTCAACTGTACATATCTGTTTAAAGTTCTAAGAACGCACCTACAACCTCTTACTCTCCCTCCCTCATTTAAAGACCGATATGAAGTTTGATAATCATCCGAGGGCGGCCTCCTTTGATCACAACTGGGGCCTGCCACAGTAACCCAATCTGTTCAACTGGCCTTTCAATTAGGGCTGATAACTGATGATATCTAGTACAGACAGTATATGCACCTGTAACTTAGGCCTGGTTGACAGGTTGTGTATGTCCAGTTACTTTATGTGGACCGCTAATTTGTGGCTTGAATACTTGTAAGGGTTGGGGGTGGAGGTAAAATGTGTTATGGGAGCTACATATATATTGTTTTTTGTTGTTGTATTATATTAATGGATACATTAGGAGAAGTTTTTATTTCACATCTAAATTAAATAAACAGATAATTTTTTTCATATATATATATAATTGCCCACGGCGCAATAACAGTTTGACAGGACAGAGGTTGCAAAATTTGTGCTTATCTACAATTCAGTTAGTGCAGATTAAACTAACTTGTGATAACAAATTTCCTTTGACTAGAAGCTTTGTTTAGTTGTGAGTGCTAAGTACACTGTGGTTGGAGTTGACATAACTGGTCACTCTGTATGTGGTTGGTTCCTTTTGATGTGGACATTTAAGGTGACTTAGAGGTCAAATCCGTATTTTAATTTACAACTACACCCTGTACACTTTGGCGTAAATATTTCATTACATTAGAAAACGTGCAAGAAATTGAGATTATTTTAACAAGGTCTCATTAAAAAGTGACTTTGTGGAGTTCAAGCTAAAGTAATGGTCACCAAAGTAATGATCATCAGATGACCCCTGACCCCTTGTTTTGTCACAGCTTGGGGAAACCAAGTAAATACAAACTGACAACACTTGTCAGGAAGATCCAAATAAACATCACGTTGTGAAGTATTGTTGATGAATGTGAATACTTCAATGACTACAATTTGATATTGATTATTTGAATAAATAGCAAAACTGCAGTTTTAATACTTTAATATCACTTTAAAAGTAACATGAATGCTTACATGTGTGTAGGCATGCGTGCACCTGTGCAAACATAGAATAGTTGGTTCTCTGATATTTGTTTTCTGAATGGATACCATTAATGCATTTTCCAATACTATTTAACCCTCTGACTTCCATAACACAGCCCCAAATCTGATACGTTCTCATTATACAAGTTCCCATTAACCCCTTCACACCTGGGTAAATGCTCCACACTTCCTCCTGGAGTCTCCTCCGGGCGATGGGGTTAAATAATTAGGAAGCAGGGTGATATTCTAGTCCTTCTTGCTGGGAAATTTGCCCAGAACACCCATCAACCTGCATCCTGCCTGTGGCATGTGTTCCCTGCCACACCATAGATGACGTTATAGATACATTCATCGTACATCAACTCTACGGCACCGGCATCTTTCACAGGGTTAAATCAAGTCACGCGATGTTGCATAACTGTTGCTATAAGACTCCGCAGTGTTTTGCTGTTTCCTGCCTTACACACACAGCCAGGGTTCACAAACTTGGGTTCTAAACTGATAAACGAAGGTCGTATCAATGCAGCTACTTTCTGTGGAGTAACTATTGACTTGAACTTGAGCGGAGATAAACTGTACTGGAGACTTCTGCCATTTGCACAGAGGCTTGGATTACGCTTAAGGTTACGGGTCTAACCTTGGTGATGCAACTTGTACTTACGGGTCTAGGGTCTAGAATTAAGACAGGGTCCTGGCTGCAGTTAATTCATTGGGGTCTAAGGTTACGATTACCTTACTAGCACAGGCCGTAGACAAGTTACTGAGGTTTTTACTGCAGCTAGTGTTCTGTGCCTTAACTAGGAAGAATCAAGATGCTGTTTTTGATACATGTGATGAAAAGGATATAGATAATTACAACATGATAGAGACATTGGCATATAGGTGTTCAGTTTGGTATATAATAAAAATATATATTTAAAAAAAATTAGGTCGTGACCAATGATAGATGCATGTATATATTTATGCATTTTTAATGTTACTTGGTAATACGCTATCTTACTTCATATGCATATGCATGCATACATCCACACATGCGCACACAGAATTATTGCATAATTATTGCAACATTTATCGGACATGCATCTAGATCTCTGTACACACATTGCGTTCTGCGTAGCCATAACATTACCCAGCATGCACTGCAACATTTCCCATCATGCAAGTGGTAATGTGAGAATGTCAGTGTAATCATAAATGAGAATTGTCGTGATTGGGCGTCCGTCCCCACGCACCAGGCACCTGGTACCCTAGCACCCGGTGCCTTCCAGGAGGAAATCTTCTCGCAGTTGCCGTGGTTACCATGCACGCTTTATCAGTTTAACTCCTCGATTGATAACTTCTGCCAGCCCAGGGCCAGCGGAAAGTTTCGTGTCAAGGTGACCTTGTGATAAATCTTCATCCATGTGTTCAGTACATCATCCTCCGTACCCGGTTCTTTCTTCAATCGTCTGGTTGGTTTGGTTTGGTTTGGTTTGGTTTGGTTTGGTTTGGTTTGGTTTGGTTTGGTTTGGTTTGGTTTGGTTTGGTTTGGTTTGGTTTGGTTTGGTTTGGTTTGGTTTGGTTTGGTTTGGTTTGGTTTGGTTTGGTTTGGTTTGGTTTGGTTTGGTTTGGTTTGGTTTGGTTTGGTTTGGTTTGGTTTGGTTTGGTTTGGTTTGGTTTGGTTTGGTTTGGTTTGGTTTGGTTTGGTTTGGTTTGGTTTGGTTTGGTTTGGTTTGGTTTGGTTTGGTTTGGTTTGGTTTGGTTTGGTTTGGTTTGGTTTGGTTTGGTTTGGTTTGGTTTGGTTTGGTTTGGTTTGGTTTAGTTGTTATAGAAAGTAGATCAGGTGAATCTATAAATTTATTTCGTGGTTGTATATACGCACAATTTTAATGAATCTTCAGAAAGCCAACAGGTTGATATTAATTAATGCAGGATGGTTTTAAATATTGATCATGTAATCATTGGTGATTTAACAAATGATTGGTTACTTGTAGGAACGTTCTGTGTAAATACATTGTTGTATTCCTGTACGGTTACTGAAAAGGGGAATGTAAGAAGACATCGCAGGAAAAATCATAGGCACAAAAAGTCACAATTTTAAATAATTTTATGTTCATTGTATTGAACTAATAAGCAGATTTAGGTGAAATAATCTTGATAATCTAAATTAAGCTAAGAGTAACAGGAAACATAGTGCATTAGGGAAAGTCATTTGATGTAAGTCACATGCCTCATTTAGGTCTAAGTGTCGATGAATATGTCCAAGGCTTGTCAAAGTACTTTTGGAAGTCATTACAATCACCACAATTGGTTGTGTTCTAACATATGTGACAATATGTGAAACTGTAACAGAGATCTGTGGAATTATCTTAATCATCAAACTCAACTGTCTTGAATTATCAATACAAGTGTGTAGTGTGTTCTATTTAGCATATGTTTTTAATGAAATTGTTTTGGATTTTTTCATGCAACAGTTTCCTAGCCCAAAAGGTGACTTTATTTCTGACTTTTTCCTGTGACTTTATTTCTGTCCGTAGAAAAGTTCACAGGACTGGGTGCTGAAGTAATGAGTGTAACAGATGAGATTTTATTGTTAAAACACCTGCCCCAACACTCAACACATGCACACCTATCCCCAACACTCAAAAACAAACCAAACTTTACAGTTCTGAGTATTTCCCACGCAAACCTACTAATTAACTTTTCACGACTTTATTACCTGTTACTTAGTTCAAAAGGCGCAGCCACAGCCTAAAACACCTTGTCATGTTCCAGGTAACTGCTGAATGGTCCATTACGCAGTGCTATTTAATGAAGTGTTTGGTCTGTAATAGGGCCCGTAAGTGTGTCACGATACACGGCGAGACTCCGCGCGATTGGAGCTGATTTGGGGACTGGTCATTAGAATAATATTCGATGGATGACAGTTGTAACTTCCGACTGATGAATATTAGGAAAATCAGGACATCAATATCTTGTGTTATACCTTTCTTATCTTAAATGTCCGATTTAATATTGAGTTTACCACACTGTCATAGACATAGCGATTTATGTAGTGCAGATAATAGACACTCCCCACAAATTTTAGCCGTATGTGTTTTTGTACGGATTTTGCATTTTACATAGCTGTACGTTGTGGTTTCAATAAGCACTTATATCTGACAAATTGTCTAAATGCACATAATCATAACACATGTGTACGTTTGGTCCAAACAGGTTGTACTGTGCGAAAAATGGCACTTTTCATTATTAGTCAAGATCGCCCAACGCAAGTACTTGCCGCTGTTGCCATGGCAACCACCATTATAATCGATTAAAATTCATGATTTCCGTGATCATTGTCACCGGCAAAGTGTTCCACTGCTTCTGCTTGTAATAATCTTTCGGACAGTATAACTGAAATTGTTAGACTGGAACAATTCGATTATTACAACCAAAAACAAAACGAAGTCCTATACGTTAACATGGAGAATATGAACCTCCTGCCCCCAACTGCCCCCAGCCTCGTTTTCGCGCGCGAGACTTACACGCCCTATAGGTCCCATGATCCCATCATCATTTTTATTGTCCAGGGCTGTCCACTAAGTGGGCAAACACATGGTAATGGGCTCCTAGCAGTTTTGATTATTGTATTGGTGGGGATAGATTTTGTCAGATTACGAGAAAGCAGCTGAGAAAAATCTTAAATATCTTGATGGCGACTGGATTCATGTCTTTCATAAGCAGAACAAGTTTTGTCAAAATCTCCTACACCCAGCTCTTAAAATGTGCATTAGTGTTTATAATTTGCCATATAATGCTGCAGTGAGGTGTGTTGTAGGATGATAAATGGCAAAAATGTATTCTGATTCTGGGCAATGCACTCAAAATTACTTGCTGATCCAAATTTGGGTTGTAACGCAGTGTTTAAAAACTGAGATAGAACCTATTTCAGATGTAACATGTTTTGGGAATAATTCGTTATAGATATTCAATGTTCTACCATTAAACTGCTGCTTTGAAAGGAACGAACCATAACATGTTTTCTTTTATGTGTAAGTGCAGATGTACTAAACAGACCAGTGGACCTTATTTCAGTCACTTTGTTAAGGGCTCTTAAACCCGATTTTGATACTTAACAGTGATCTTGAATATGTGAAAACTGTCAACACCATGATGACTGCACCAGTGGGACATTGTCACTGGTGTGTCATGGAAATAATGTCCTTGGTAATACCACCATGAATATTTCCCTTTATCTTAATGACACGGCCCCCAGAGCCCAGTTTGTTCTGTAGAAAAGAAACTAAAATTCCCTGGCTTTGAAGAACAGAGCCATTTAGATTACTTACCCCCTCATTCCAAGTAACTGTTTGAAGTATAATTGTTGCAGATTCAGCTGTTTGGGTTGACCTGCTAACCCCTACTTGACCAAATATAAACATTCATTCATTCATTCATTCATCACCACACATGTAACATACCCCTAAAAATGTCTCAGCACATCTGTGTCATTTGTGAATAAAATAATGGTCTTTTCTAAGAACTGTCAGCACTTGGTATCTGTTGAATTGATTGCCAGAAATTGCTAAGATTCAAGTTTTATGTTGGTTTGACTTCCAACCAGTTATCAAAGTTAATAACTGTAGCTCCACAAATGAATTCCACCGTTTTGAGCTGACGTGACTGATTACAGCGTTGTAGTGAGATGGCACCCCAATATTTCAGTAACTGCAACAATGACAGTTTTCCATGCTATTAAATTAGTGTCAGTGTGGATTGTGTTTTCTCAGTTTACTTGTCTCAGCAGGGGATTTAAAACATTACCTTCCACTATTGAAAACTTAGTATGAACCACAGATGTTTGAGAATTTCAATGTTGGAATGAATACCTGATAACAATAGATTTCAGAGATATGACCAATTTTGACATAACATTTCCCAGTTGTAAGTTTGGATACTTATAACATTGACTTTGACTATCTGTTGATACATATGTGTAGCTTCACCACAATTACCATGACATTTTGTGGTATAAAAAAATATTTTTAACTGATGATTTGAGAGTAGAATAGTTGTAAGAGTGACTGATGATTTGAGAGTAGAATAGTTGTAAGAGTGACTGAGGATTTGAGAGTAGAATAGTTGTAAGAGTGACTGAGGATTTGAGAGTAGAATAGTTGTAAGAGTGACTGATGATTTGAGAGTAGAATAGTTGTAAGAGTGACTGAGGATTTGAGAGTAGAATAGTTGTAAGAGTGACTGAGGATTTGAGAGTAGAATAGTTGTAAGAGTGACTGAGGATTTGAGAGTAGAATAGTTGTAAGAGTGACTGAGGATTTGAGAGTAGAATAGTTGTAAGAGTGACTGAGGATTTGAGAGTAGAATAGTTGTAAGAGTGACTGAGGATTTGAGAGTAGAATAGTTGTAAGAGTGACTGAGGATTTGAGAGTAGAATAGAGCGACTGAGAGTAGAATAGTTGTAAGAGTGACTGATGATTTGAGAGTAGAATAGAGCGACTGAGAGTAGAATAGTTGTAAGAGTGACTGAGGCTTTGAGAGTAGAATAGTTGTAAGAGTGACTGATGATTTGAGAGTAGAATAGTTGTAAGAGTGACTGATGATTTGAGAGTAGAATAGTTGTAAGAGTGACTGAGGATTTGAGAGTAGAATAGTTGTAAGAGTGACTGAGGATTTGAGAGTAGAATAGTTGTAAGAGTGACTGATGATTTGAGAGTAGAATAGTTGTAAGAGTGACTGATGATTTGAGAGTAGAATAGTTGTAAGAGTGACTGATGATTTGAGAGTAGAATAGAGCGACTGAGAGTAGAATAATTGTAAGAGTGACTGATGATTTGAGAGTAGAATAGAGCGACTGAGAGTAGAATAGTTGTAAGAGTGACTGAGGCTTTGAGAGTAGAATAGTTGTAAGAGTGACTGATGATTTGAGAGTAGAATAGAGCGACTGAGAGTAGAATAGTTGTAAGAGCTGGGTGGAACATGTGCGGGTCAGGTGGGTTGGATCCAGGCCGCCTGTAGAAGTAAATCACAAGTGACAGTGATGCAGTTTTTGTGGTCTGCTCAGGTCACCCACGGTTTTGTGGTTTCTGGCTGAATCGCAGATAGTACACGAATCTGGACCTGCGTGTCTGGCCCTGCCCTTTCTGCCCTTGCGACTGCTCCTCACTGGGATTGGGCATTGTCTCTGCCTCCCATCCAGGGACTGGTCATTGTTTCAAGTTCCCTTTGAGGGACTGATCATTATTTAAGATTTGCATGTATGGAGATAGGTCATTGTTTGCGACTGCCTTCTAGTAGCTGATTATTGTTTGTTTCACAAAGTCACACAGGGACTGGCAGTTTTTTCATCCTCCCTTCTAGGGATCCGTCATTGTTTTTGCTTTGAATACATAGGGAATGATCAATATCTTTTTCTCCCAATGAGGGGCATACAATAGAAGCACTTCCATATTCATGATACACAGATACGTTTGAGATGACGTCTACCCATACTTTTGAATATTTTAATCAACTTTAATTTTGTTTATAGACATGTAATGTTAAACTAGCCCTTTAAACATTCAAAAAACTTTTGGATATCTTTTGCAACACATGATTTATGCACACTGGTTGGTCTTTCATATGCAAGTTTGAAAGAAGATTTACCGACAAAATGTGCATGTACTTATTAGAGTTACTTCCTGTCAATTCATATCCCAGGGTTCCCTGCTGCGCCTCTAACAATCACACAACCGCAGGACGGAGGGAAAAAGCATCAACAAGATGTCTGAGGATAATTCGATGGGGTCGGGTTACTTGTGGTGGGAGGGGCTTTGTCCCTGTTTTGTCTAGACTCTGTCTCTCAGTGTGTCACGGAGGGTCATTGTGTCTTTAGTCTGACCTACTGGTGGGGCTACTACTGGACAATGCACATGTGTGTGGGGTACCGTGGCACAGTGGTCAGAACAGCCAACTCTCAGCCAACACAATCTCTTACTGATGGTTTAAGGCTTGGGTCATTTTGTTCACTGCACATTGCCTCAGTTGACTCACCTGTATAAATGAGTACCAGGCTAGAGTGATGGACATGTATGAATGAATGTTTTTGTGTAGCGACTGCTGAGTGGCTGAAAATACGTTCTTTTGTCAAACCTACTTAGCATATAATAATTGTTTATTAATGCTCGACAAACTATTCACAGTAGGATAAGTCAACAGAGAAAACCCAGCAAGGACAGAAAGTTCCAGAAGTCTACCAGTGGTACCGACAGACGTGTCTTGTTGTTTATTCAGCAGTTCGTCTGGGAAATACTGATGAAATGATATCAGCAAATGTTGTCCAGGAAGCTACCATGTTTATATCATCCTGCTGGTTTATATTTTTTCTGTTGCAATGAGCTCATACTAAAAAATTTCACTGCAAAACAGTATGGAGACTTGATCAGTTATTTAACTTATTGCCCGTAAAATCAGTTCTACACTGGCTAGTTTTTTCCATGATTGTGGTCAGTTGGTACCGGACTACAGGTCATGACCTAATTAGGTCATGACCTAATTAATTAGCATCAATACAGTCCATTTAGCAGACATGTCATGCTGGCATCTACAGGATACCCATCTATAAAATCAATAAGCTAACTTTGGGGTCTTGTAAGTTCATCTCCTCTCAGGTGCCGATATCTGTTTGCTTTACATTTTCAGGTTCCTTGAATATTATTATTATTTAAAATGATTTGCTTACACATTATTTTTATTATGACCTATTGTAAGAAAATAGGTTATTTGGCAAAAAACACGCTCTGATGATAAGAAACAGTTGTTACCCCCTCAAAGAAATAATTTAAAATCAATATTAAATATTTTTAATTTTTACAGGGGAAGAACATAATATATCTGTCATAAGATAGTTCTAAATGGAAACAAAGTTCAGACATCTCTGTGGACTGTCGAGGATCACAAGATGTATTTGTAATTAACTTGACCGGAAGCTTGGTTTTCTTGTGAATGAATCCATTGACCATCTCTGATGGTGATCTTGTCATGCCATGATGTCTTATAGTAACCACAATGACACTGACAGCTAAGAAACCACCTGTCTCTTGACCAACTGACCGGGCTGGGTTTTGCTGCCACTTGCGTCAAACAAAGACGTCCAGGGGTACGCTGGGTAATTACCCTTTTATCATTTTATCATAAATCACCGTTTATTGAGTACTTGGAATAGTGTCCTACTCACACCTGGTGGTGAGATGTGAGGAATGGCCCCAGGTAGAGACAGATCTAAATAGGTAATTACACTTGTAATAAACAAGTCACTTAATCGGGCTGGACAATCTGCAGTGGTCCATTTAAATGTGTAATGGGCTGTCACATCAGCCGTCACATCAGGCGTCACATTAGGCGTCACTTGAACCTGTTGTCATTGATCCGGATCTCACGGAATGTTGGGCGGAATTCTAAAACGTAGAACTCACAGTGTCGGTGTCTTAATGTATCGGGTCTGAATGACTTTCTCGAGTAGATAAGAGACTTGTTTTGATGTCCCTTAATGCGTTTGTGATACATCAACACATGGCACAATTCAGTTGTGAGGGTTTCATATTTGACATTGTGTTTGAAGTTTAAAAACACTTTCATTGAGGTTGATATGCTTGAGAAAGTTTGTGTTGTCATTCGTAATTGTATCATTTAGTTTTTCTTAACACATGTAGGTATAACATAAACATCTTATCAGTAAAAGATGATGGTAAATTTATTAAGATATGAACATGTTTTTACTCTAGATAGATAGTGGTTAATTATAATTTGTTAGGTGTTTAGTATGTAGCAACTACATTGGTAACAGTTGGTGGTTGGTTAAAACATTAGTAGACTACCAACTTTGAAATGCATATTTTTTCATATGTCAAAAAAACATTTATTTGTAGTCATTGGCAAAGTTAGACATTTTCTAATGACACTTCTTGTTAATGTTATTTTCCACTTAATAATTTCGCCATTAGTTTTCTTTTACTGTGCTGTTTCCTGGAACAGACTTGGCCAACATTGACTTTTGTAATGTGATCTCACACAAATCTGGCAGCTCAGTCTCACAAAATGTCTGTGATTCAGTCTCTGTAAACATTTGTCACCCCAGTAAGTGACTGTCTAGAAAGGTGTCTTGATCTGACACCTAGGAGTAACGTCACAGTCAACTTACATAGACAACTGAAAGAGAAATGCAAGAATACAATTGACATAGAGCGCAATGCCTCCGGACTCTCGACTAAGAGAACCCGGGTTCGAATCTTGTGCTGCGGTGTTAAAACCTTGGGCAAGTTTGTTCACTCTACATTTCTCCAGTTCACTCAGCTGTATAAATGAGTACCTGGCAATAGACAGTGGTGAATATGTGTACTCGCAGCCTTCGCACATTAATTGTAGCATGTGGCTGGATAGAGAAGTTGAGATGGTATTTGATTGAAAAGGTCTGCCGGGGAAGTAAAGTGTAAAAGCGCTTTGAGCACTCCTATGGACTGGATACTATGCTACATAAAAATGTACCTTTTTTTACATTTTTGTATTTGAGGTAATCAAATGGATCAAAATATGAAACTTCAGCACACTGACTCCCCTTTTTATGTTAACCAGGGCATCGATAACTTAAGGTTAAGAACAAGGTTATATTTTTCTGATGAATTTGTATCAGACAAATTACAAGACCTTATCAAGACCCAACTGACTAATACCTGAATGCAGAAGACTTCTCAGCTGATAACAGAAGATATCATGAGGAACTAGATCTTGTTTTTTAAATAACTCACAACTGACCCATTGGACTGTCTTAGTTGTGTGCCTAGAAAAAAATCATCTTGTTTTCTCAACTACATTTGTCCACCATGTTTTCTCAGGTGACTTACAAATGACCCACTACACTAAAATCTTAAAGTACAGACCCTGTTTTCCTAACCGATACACCGCGTCCATATCTGAAAGTCATAGATCGGATCCGCTATGTTTTTCAGGTCAGGCGGTGACTGATGTTTACCAAAGATATGTTTACTTTTGCTCGCCGAATGCCACGATAATGTGTGTATGTTATGAAAACAACGCACCTCCCTGGCGCCTGCTCTAGGCGCCATCTACCCCGACCCACCAATCTGACACTATCTCCCCCCGATCGGCTAGATCCTCATCGGTCCATGTCTGTCTTGTCTGACCAGCCATGCGTGACCAACAAACAATGCCCGTGTATGGAATGTCCACAAGGAGGCATTAAATACGGCCCAGTAACTCTGCTCCTCTGTGTGTGACTCGGATGTGAGCCCGAGGTCTGTCACCTGGTAAATGACCGAATGATAGCATCTTTGGGAGTTATTCATTCGCATAATGTGCGTTGTTGGTGTTGACACCGGCTGTGTAAAGACGGCGGAGTGTCGGGTGTATTGGGTTTCTTACACTCTCTACACATGTCATTCATGTGGAGGTGTAAGACCCAGTAATCACTGCAACAAGTGTAAACGGGGTCGTGGAGTGACACAAAGTGTAACAGTTACCATCTTTACATAGGTGTAAGAACAAATAGTCATTACCACTAAACTGGGTCGTGGGGCAATGATCCAAGTGTAATGTTTATTTATCATCTTTAGAGAGTTAGTTGCAAGAAGCAGTAATCATTACAACTACTGATGCCCTGTGAAGAATGTCCCTGTTCACTGTCCCTGTTCGCTGTCCCTGTTCGCTGTCCCTGTTCGCTGTCCCTGTTCGCTGTCCCTGTTCGCTGTCCCTGTTCGCTGTCCCTGTTCGCTGTCCCTGTTCGCTGTCCCTGTTCGCTGTCCCTGTTCACTGTCACTGTTCACTGTCCCTGTTCAGTGTCACTTCACTGTCCCTGTTCACTGTCCCTGTTCACTCTCACTTCACTGTCCCTGTTCACTGTCCCTGTTCACTGTCACTGTTCACTGTCACTGTTCACTGTCACTGTTCACTGTCACTGTTCACTGTCCCTGTTCACTGTCACTGTCACTGTCACTGTCACTGTCACTGTCACTGTCACTGTCACTGTCACTGTCACTGTCACTGTCACTGTCACTGTTCACTGTTCACTGTTCACTGTTCACTGTTCACTGTTCACTGTCCCTGTTCACTGTCACTGTCACTGTTCACTGTTCACTGTCCCCGTTCACTGTCTCCCAGATTAGCTGCAAACACGTAATTGTAATTGATAATCATACCACTACACCATATCAACTGATTATCATAATTGATCACACAAGATGGCTGCCATTCCAGCAGACCATTACATGTACCCCAATTGGCCACATCTCAATTGATCACTGCCCCAGTAGGTTATTACTCCTATTGATCATTACCCCAATTGATCATTATCTGAAATTGATCATTATGCATTTGATCATAACCTAGTTACTCATTATCCCAACTTCAACCCAGTAGATCACTACCTTTGTTGGTTATTATATATACCGGTTGATCATTCTTCACTTGATCATTATCCTATAGATCAATTACCTAGTGGATCATTACCCCAATGGCTAATTATTCCAGTTTATTACTACCCCTCATTGATCATTACCCTCAACATATATATTTACCCCATTTCATTGACACCTCAACTGGACATCACCAGAGGTCCTGTTCTCTTGTTCTATTTAGCAGACGCCATAACTTGTACTGGGGCTAAGCTTAGGTGTGTCCTGTCTGTAACTAGGTAAAATCTGATCTAACCGGCAGATACCGTCAGAGTACCAGCGGCATTTGATTATATGGAATCGGGGAGTGAAATGCCAGGAATATAACCGGGCAGCAAATCATGGGAGACGCTGGTTTTGAGCACACTTGATTGCGCTGTAATAGTGTGATGGATTGCCTGGCATGCCCTTATGTCATAAATGTGTCACCGATTACCCCAGGCCCTGCCATGCAGGTCACATGTACTATGATCGCATTGCTAAGTAGCGGGCTACTTTTTCACAGGGGGAGTGCCGTCACACCTCACTCGCTGGTGATCCACCAAGCCTGTGCGTCCAAAAATAGTGGCAGATATTGCGGAGACGGTTAAAATCAACTACACTCGAATCTACCTTTTTTGTCACCTTGGTAATTGTAGCCCGTCCACCCATCTTTTGGATGTGTAAAATGTGTTTTATACAGGTAAAAAAATTTGTTGACAGTAATTTTAGGAACAACAACATTTTTTATTATTAAATCTTTGCACATTTGGACTGTGCCATGCCCACTTGGAATGGACCATGTCCACAAACACGTGGATCTACTGAGGCATTCTGGACTGGTAAAACTGTTATCCTGGATCTTGCATAAAGACCACAATTTGCAACACAGCCACCCTGCAATTACGGTTGGCTTTGGATAGTCCAAAACTGTTTTAACAAGATTTAACAAGATTTAACAAGATTGCCACCCAGAGAATCAACTCTAGATGGCAGGTGGACAAGGAAGCCCTTTGGCTTATCGAGAGTCCAACCTATCTAACTAAATGTACCCAGCCCTTCTTAGGTACATGTCAATTTTATTTTTAAACATATTAACACTACTAGCACCTACACAATCAGCCGATAATCTGTTCCATTCATTTACTGTTCTTTGTGAAAATGAAAATTTTCTAATATCTAGTCTACACTGCTTCTTTACTAATGTAATTCCATGTCCTCTAGTCCTTCTCTCTTCCTTAACAGAGAAAAAAATATTTCTGTCAATATTTTCATACCCATTCAATATTTTAAAAACTTCTATCTGATCTCCTCTCAATCTCCTGGTTTCTAGTGTTGTTAATCCACATTCTTTTAGACGCATTTCATAACTAATATTCCTGAGTTTTTGTATCATTTTGGTTGCTCTTCTTTGTACTCTTTCTAGTATATCAATATCCTTCTTGCGATATGGCCTCCATGCCTGTATGCAATATTCTAAATGAGGCCTAACTATTGTTTTGTACAGCGGTATTATTAGTTCTTTTTCCTTGTACACTATATTTCGCCTAATTAATCCAAGAATTTGGTTTCCCTTCGCTGCTGCAATTGCACACTGTTCTGATACCTTCATATCAGCACTAATAGTTAACCCTAAGTCCTTTTCCTTTATGGTAGTATTTAGTACAGTATCACCCATTGTATATTGTGCATCTTCATTTCCATGTCCTGTGTGGATGCACTTACACTTCCCATAATTAAACAGCATTTGCCACTTATCAGACCATTCGGTCAACTTATTTAGATCATCTTGTAATTGCTGTCTATCTGCATCACTTTCAATTTTTCTAAACACTTTTGTATCGTCCGCAAACTTCAACACCTTGCTTGTTATATCATCATCCAAATCATTGATATATATTAAGAACAAAATAGGTCCCAATACTGATCCCTGCGGTACGCCACTCAAAGCCGATTTCCAGTTGGAAACCTCCCCATCAACTACCACTCTTTGTCTTCTATCAATGAGCCATTTTTCTATCCAGTTAATCATACCATTGCCTATGCCATGGTCCTTTAGTTTAAGTAGTAATCTTTGATGTGGCACTTTGTCAAAGGCTTTTTTAAAATCTAAGTATATTATATCTACTGGTGATCCCTCGTCTACCCACTTTGTGACATCTTCCAAAAAACATAAGATATTTGTTAAGCATGACCTCGCTTTTAGAAACCCATGTTGAGATGGGTTAATCAAGTTATTTTTAACAAGAAAATCAACCAAGTGATCTTTAATTAGTCTTTCTAATCGTTTGCAAACCACCGATGTTAAACTAACTGGTCTATAGTTCTCTGACTTGCTTCTTGATCCTTTTTTAAATAATGGTATGATGTTTGCTTCTTTCCATTCTAATGGAACTACTCCTTCCTCTATTGACAAATTGAACACTGTTGCAAGTGGTATGCTGATTTGTTCTACAATTTCCAGTAGTAATTTGGGAGGAATCCCATCCACTCCAGGTGACTTATTTTCCTTCATATCCCTTATTTTCTTAGCTACCATTTTTGGTGTTACAATTAGTTGTCCTAAATAGTCTGACTCTCTCCCTTCAAATTTAGTCTCTGGTACTGGTAACGCACTAGTATCTTCCCTGGTGAACACCGAACTAAAGTATTCATTTAGGTTTTCTGCCATTAAGAATCCCTCTGTTATTATGTTTCCATCACTACCTTCTAGAGGTCCTACCTTATCCTGAACTTTCTGTTTACTTCGAACATACGCATAAAAACTCTTGCTGTCATGTTTTATATTAAAAGCTAATTTTTGTTCGTAGCTTCTCTTTGAATTTCTAATTTCAGCTGTAGCTTGGTTAAGTGCTTCTTTATAAATGGCATAGTCTTCTTCACTTCCATTATGTCTATATGTCTTCCACATCGTTTGCTTGTATTTGATTTTTCTAATGGCTTCTTTTGATAAGTGTTTCTTTTTTGACCGTTTCCCCTGTTTTTTCAAGGGGACAAATTGTTCGACAATGCAGTCAATTTCACTCTTTAAGATATTCCAACATTCTGTTGCTGTCTTATTGCGGCAATGAACTATTAATAGCGGCCCAGTTACACCCATTGTCAGGTTGTGGTCTCTTTTTGAAGTTGCTGATAACTTCTGCCTTGACTTTTGGTTAGTACATCACTTTGGAGCGTAGCACTGATGTTAAAGTGTTTTGACAAGAAACCACTCTTGTCACCCAGATTTTGTTTTTATGGCCGGATCGTTTATCCCGTGGGTTTTAAATCCTTCGCATCGTGTTTCTTGGTTTTTTTGTCGCAATTCCTGCATGTGTAATGTTGTCACATGTTTATTTATAGTCTTCAATTTACAAACCAAATACTTGGAATGCTGAAGTAATTAAACATTTCTTTGGCGCCAACCAAGGAAATTAGGCAATATTTGAAGGTCGTTTTCTTCCACTTAACCTGAAATTGGGTATTGTGATTGGGTAATCTGAGGGTCACCATAGCAACATGTTCTGAATTTTTATTTTGTGCAATAATTATTGATATTTTTGTGAAATAAATAAAGATTAATTAGTTAGTTCAACTGTGTTTCATCTCAGTTTATGCATATTTTAATCATGTTAATTTTCAGTAAAGGCACATTTTAGAGGTTACATAAATTATTATCAATCAAGTAAACTTAAAGATGCAAATTGGCATTATTACACTGTTTTGTATTTCTATAGGCATATCAAAGACAGTCAACCAATAAATTAATAAAATATATATTATTAGTTATTTGAAATGTGTTTTTTCATCAGTGAAAAAGTTTACATTGGCAAATAAACATAATGCCAAAATTGGCCCAGGAAGATCAGTCACAACATTCCAGAAACATTCCACGGTTTACATCTCCGTCATTTATGCAACGGGTCCTAATTGCTGTTTTATTATGGTGTAAAACTTGCAATAGCATAAAACATGTGTTTGTGTTTTGCACTTAGGAAGCTCCAGAAAATGTTAGTACTGCAGGATTTATATCTGCTGAAGTGTTTATAGTTTCAGTATAGGGTGTCTCAAATTATGCATGTTTTATTACGTTTGAGCAGCCAAAATGTAAGCAAGTTGATGACAGGTTTTATCACATTGACAGATGCAAGTGAATGTCAAGTTAAACGTCCTTTTTTAGCTTTGTGACCCAGGTATGTTGAGGGAGCAGAGGCTGTTTTGTTTCTCTGCATTTGATTACAAAATGTAGTCCCTTGTGGTTGGTGCAAGTACTAAAAATACTTGGCACTTCCCCAGAATAGTGATTCTGTTTCCTATTTTGGGTGCACCAAGCTGCCAAGTTGTTTGTCAGTGGTTGTGTGTTAATGTTGCTGTAATTTGACTGTGTTGAGTGACCAGTTCATGTACATCCTGATTCAGGTCTGGCCTAGCTCTTGGACTTACATGTAATGGCATATATTCCACACAGGATTAAAGTTAAATAAAGTTATGTTCTTGTATACCAAAGTATCCAGTCATTGGCACGTTATATTGTATACTTTACTCCCTTGAAAACCTGTTCAGTTCATTAAACCATCTTGACCTGTCTGGGAAGTATCCAGCAATGCTGTGATTAATGCATAAAGGATATTCATACAAAAATATCACCACTGTCTATAGCCAGGTACTTATTCATACTGCTGAGCTAACTGGAAGAACAGAGAGATCACACCATACCCTATGTGTGTCATGAGTTAGGGCTGTTTTAGGGACAACCCACATCAATCTTTGATGACAGAATTTGCAGATAGAACATATAAAGCCAAGTTGTCCCTGTAATAGAGTCAACCCCAGCAAACAGTTAATAACACCCGATGCCTACCTTTGGCTACTATGACTGATGGATGGTTTATACAAATGCACGGAGTCATTCATGTTCTCTGCTTTGAGTCCAGCCCCACCTGGGGCGTGATTATGTACACATTCCACCCCATTTTAGTTCACAAAACTCCCCCCTCTCACCCCTCGGCAAAGCTGTCAGTGATGGCCATGTTTGAATGTGGAGGGTCCTACTCCTGTAGTCAATGAAATGTCAATCAGTCGAATTTTAATACTACAGCACGCAGTCTAGTCTACTTTGAAGTCACACCCCAGTGACAGAATGATTGCCGTGAATTATGTGGCAGTTTTACTCACGATGTATGCCGTGGCTGCGTGACGTCAGAAGCACGGCTTGTTATGTGATTGTCTATCTCCAGATTTGGGTGTGTACGACAACATATTTCTACAAGGGTTGGTTATCTTTTACAAGCAAACATCTGTGTGGTTTTGTGCTAAATTATGTGAGTGTGTATGAAAATATTCACTTCCATTCGGCTTCTCAACTTCTTACCACACCTACAGGTGTGTCTGCTGAGGTATTGCTCAGTTATGTTATCAGGGAACACAACACAGATAGTGATATTACTGAGTATCTCATTCATTGTTACAGTATTGACTGTTGAGTCATCATCCTTTCATCTGTTTTACACAGGAACAATTAGAACGAAATCTACACATGTTAAGTCAGTTAAAAGTATTCATCTATGAATAGTTTATTCCAACCTAACAACTTTGTGCAGTCATAAGGTGCTAGGAATTTATAACTTGATAGTTGGAACATGGTTTAGTGGGATGAAAGGATTATAATCTATTTAGTGACATGATCTAGTGGGATAAAGTGACATGATCTAATGGGGTGAACTGACATGACGTAATAAGATGAAGTGACATGATCTATCAGTATGAAGTGACCCAATCTAGTAAGATGAAGTGACATGATCTAACAGTATGAAGTGACATGATCCATTAGGATGAAGTGACATGATCTAGTGAGATGACGGGACATAATCTGGTGGGTTGGAGTGACATGATCTAGTGGGATGAAGTGACATGATCTAGTGGGTTGGAGTGACATGATCTAGTGAGATGAAGTGACATGATCTAGTGGGATGAAGTGACATGATCTAGTAAGACTAAGATGAAGTGACATGACCTGGCAGGTTGAAGTGACATGTTCTTCTGAGATGAGACAAGAATTATCTGGTAGGATGAAGGAAAATAATCTAGTGGGATGAAGGAACATGATCCAGAGAAGAGAAGGGACATGATCTAGTAGGACAAAGTACATGATCCAAAATCTAGTGAGACATGACATGTAATGATGAGATGATGATCTAGTAGATGCAGCCTCACCCCAGCTGACTGGCCAGTGAGCAGCTGTAGCCCGGCAGTCTGTCTTCACTGGGCCATCAGTGTCAGGGGGCTGAGCATCTGTCAGGGGACTGATCATCTGTCAAGATGTTCCTCTCAGAGTCAGTCACTCAGACCCAAGGGCGGGTGTATCAGTTGTGTAATTAGCCCTCCTCCAAATGTACACAGTTGTAACATGGGTGGGGGGTTTTAGTCCTATTACCCCCAGGCCCTACCCTAACAGGAATTCAGTTAGCATGTTTCCTTCTCCCGGGCTGTAATTAATCCGCATGTAAATGATGCAACTTTTACGATAACCCTGTTTTGTGTTGTTTTTGCCGGATTTAATTCCTTCATTGTAAACACAGTTTGAAAGTTATGTAAACATTGGCCAGAAATTTGTGATGTATTTTCGTGGTTTTTCTTCTCGTAAATACGGGTTTCCAGGGTGTTGTTATATCATATTGTATACCCAGCCGCAGTTACCCTAGGAGGGCATGACCTGTTTGACTCATGTGTTAGGAATGTCACTGTAGTACCCTGGTGTAGCTGCAGGCAAATGTCAAAGGTTACTCGTGATAGTTCATATTGTGATGTTCTTGTTATGCGTTAATTCATACCTCTAAGTTCAGGTCACCTGCCAACATGTACCAGGGCTTTATGCAGGATCAAATTATTGCCAGTCACATGTTTTGGTTTGCCAGTGACATGTTTTGGTGGACACGTTGATGTTAACTGTTAAGCTAGTTTTCAAATTGTGCCTGATGACCTGAAATGGGCTACAAACACACATGTGACACCATTTACACTCACTTTCAAGGCATAACTAACAATATCTATGGTTTTGGAAGACCTTTTTTTTTTTTTTTGCTCCTTCATTTTTTTGCCCGTCCACAACCCGTCCTCCATATTTCTACCCGTCCATATTTGTTTTTACCCGTCCAAATGACGGGTGGACGGGTCTCTAGATAAAGCTATGACATGTACAGATGATTAGTGTGTGTGTGGGTGTGCATATGTGTCTGTGTGTGTATGCATGTGCGTCTGTGTGTGTGTGTGTGTGTACGTGTGCATGTGTGTGTGTGCGTGTGCGTGTCTGTCTGTATGTCTGTCTGTCTGTGTGCGTGTGTGGAAGATTTGTGTGCACACATGAGAGTTCTGGATGCTTGCATGTGCTATCTGTGTATATCTGATGTCCAGTTCCCTGTCAATGACCGCCACTTGACCGGTCAGTGCTTTCGGCCGGTGCACTGGCTAATTTAGACCTTCTGCAAACGGTTGTTTCTGTCGAGAGAAGAATCGTGCATATTTATGGATGGTCTCATACATTCGCTGTCTACTAATGTATTTGTTTCCTATTGGGTCAAAGACTTCTGTGAATCTGAGACTCTTTGGTCCAATGGTAGAAGTCTGTGTGACTCCTGGCATTAAATACCAATAAATGCAGTGTTAAAAATGGCTGATGTTAACGATCCATCAACATGTCTGCCATCTTATATTGTCTTAAGTCTCTAATACTCTCATATTTGCATCGGTTCTTAGACACTTTTGTGCAAGGCACCAACACAACACCATTGAAAAGGCCAGGATTTATTTCTGATATTTAAACAGGGCAGAACATGCAATATTTAAAACAAATGTGGGTCAATGGAAATCTTTAGACACTGACTCGACTACCTAAACATAGTACGACAAGAGGCCCACATTATGGATGTGAATAATAACACATGAACACAGTGAACCACAAGACAAGTGGTACAATAGTGTCAATATTACACCTACTAGATATTAGATAATCTCCAGAGATGTGGGACCATTCCGCCAACAGGTCACCTAGACATGTGACTGCCTACCAAAAATACTTGGAAGCACATTACACTGCTTTTGGATAGAGCATGGGTGCAGCCATCTTAGGTTAAAAAAAATTATGGGCTCTGGAACTGGGCACTTATGAGTGGCATGAGAAAGTTCTTCCAAAAGACATTATTATATATGGTTATATTAGAGTTTAACTTTATGACAGACCGACCTGAATTGCAATCGAAGTAATGTTTACATTCAGATCCCATAGTATAAACTACTCAGAAGACTTATTTTGGTGCTTTTTTAAACAAGAAATGACATTTCTTTATCTAAAACACTTATAATATATTAAATGTATAATTAAATATTATGAATAATTAAACATTAAACATACTTAAATTATACACATCATCACTGAAATTAAATGATGTCACTGTCTAACAGTAACAGTCAGTGTGTCATCTATCACCAGACTCTTCTCAACTGAGTCTCTCAGCTGTGTCAGAGTCTATAGCATCCGTGTTCTGGTCCTGTCTACAGAGACACCTGGTGGGAGGCTGAGGCAGCATCCACTGATAACTGACCCTGCCAGTTGAGCGGTGCCTGACAGATTTATACAGTACTATCTCGACAAATCAGCCACAGCTGTTGGTGTTTGGGTAGCTGTTTTATAACCCTGTTTGTGGGGTCATGTTTACTCAAGTACACTGCAACTGTTTGACACGGTTTGATAAGAAGATGCTCAGGATGCGTTCTTTCTTTTGACAACAGTCTTCAGGGAAGTTTGAACCTGAAAATGTCCCCACCCTGTCTACGGTTCAGGGTCTAAAAATACATGACATATACACACAGGTTCTGTGCCAAATGCACCAGAGATTCAGGTGGACTGTTATGTTATATCTAAATAAGGTGATTCAGTGTTAGGGATAGCTCAGGGAAGTGTGACATTAAAAATCCCCTCCCCACCTATGATTCAGGGTCTAAAATATGTTGATGTGAATTTGCAGCACAATGGTTTATAGTTAAAACTTTATATTATGTTTATTTTAAGAAGATGATTTTGTTTTAGTCATTGCTACATGTGGCTTTAAAAAAGTTGAGTAGTGTGATTTATATTATTTGCATTGTACAAACGACAAGACAAACAGCAAGTGACTGAGTTTCATTCATTTCACACCTCGTCTAGTGCCTGTCATTTCTCAGGTGTTGTTGCTTTGAGTAGCTTTGAGTACATGCTCCGTACAGAAGGTAATATTTTGATGAGTCACATTCATTCATGAGCACTAAATTGAAGGTACTATGAAGAAGACACCAAACAACCTTGGCACTCCTTGTTTACCTAAGAGGCGAAACGTTTCCTTTCTTAAGACCAACACACAAAAAGATCTAAAAATACATCCATAATTACAAACCTAGAAAGGGGGGATAATTTTAGGAGTATACTAAGCAGTTGGTGGGAAAAAAGTGACAGGCGGATTCGTTACTACTGAATCAGAATGACAGTTGACGTTGTGTTTAAGGAAGTGACGATATTCAGATTGAGCCGGAAAGGAGCATGTCATGCATAAATAAGTCTTCTTGAAAAAATGTGTAGTAATCGACCAGAATAAGTATGTTGTAGTATAATAAGTGAAAAAACAGCTATCTCTTCCGAGATCGACACAACACAAGTCAATTTAGCTGGTGGAAATAAGCTGTTTAAAATATGTTTTCAGGATGATTGTGTCTGGATCAGTTGATAACTCTTGATAGGAGTAAAAATATTCATTTACATTAACACATGGTGTTTAAATGTGCTTCACAATCAGTAAGGATGTGTTTGTTTTGCTTCAGGACAAACGTGACCTGATTGTGCAGGAACTCTTCAGCACAGAGCAGCAGTACGTGGAGACACTCAAGATGTTGGTGGAGGTGGGTACAGAGTTAGGCCAGGTTGTTCTCAGTTGTTTTCTCTTGAAAAGATATCGGCAAATCAGCAAACTGACTTTGTTACTCAATTTGTTGTTATTTAAAATATTTTAAATAACACGAACAGAATGTTTGCAGCACACTTAAACAATGTAGGATGTAGATTTGTAAACATCATTGTCTGGAGGTGTACATACAAGTATGCATGCATGCACGCACACACGCACACGCACACACACACACACACACACACACACACACACACACACACACACACACACACACACACACACAATATTGGTTCCATTTTTCAAATTTCACCTGGGTTGTTACTCTGTATTGTTACTGATGGCAGTATTAGTAACTCTTGTTAAAAAATGAAGGCCTCAAACAAACAAAAGGCAAATTGTTTCTACTGCTATTGTATTTTTAAGTAAAAATAATAGCAGTGGAAAAAACTTGCCCTATTAGTTCACTTTCCAGCACAGGGCACAAGAGCACTGGGCCACATAGCTCACCCACCGACCATTTAAACAACACTACTGATTTGCCATTCGTATTTGCTTAGCCCTCGTCATTCGAACATGTCGTTCTAGCTAGAAAAAATGCATTTGATTGTCAAGATAGGCTGCCACTGCCACGTGCTACTCTGTGTAACAGCCACATGGCTTAATACCAACAGTCAGGAAACGACGCCCCACGAGGAATATCATTACTTGAACCATTTGTTTATAAGACAGCTCATTTATTCATTTATACATCATTTCATTGTCCGCTAATTTAATCCAGACCCACGGCAGCGTGCAATCAAATTTGGCATGTCAGCTCATTCAGTCAGTCAAATTTATGTTGTTTTATTGCAAACAAAATAACAGCAATATACAGGGGACATTATTTCAGTAGTAAAAATGTAGCTGTGGTTTTACATGTGCTAACAATAATGCCTGTTGTTTAGACGGAGGAATGCAATTTACTGGGGTATCCATCAGGGATATTTGTAATGGATTACATTTTTAAAGTTTAGTATCAATGAAACTTACGTAAAATGTCAATAACTGACTGATGGTCTTTGAACAATCAGAGAAAATACATGTAATGTTATGTTGACTTGCCTGTCTAGCATGTGTGGTACCAACTCTAAAACCATTATCAAACCTTACCCAAATGTGAATTTTACATAAATAAACATCCCTGAAAGGTAATAAATTAATGCCTGAACATATCAGATCCATTCTGGCAGAAAAATATCAACAACAAAGTTATTATATTACAGTGGTACAAACCTACATCTATACACCGAAATTAACTTTGTAGTTATCCTGTGTGTGGTGTCCTAAAAATGGGTCAGTCCACTTTGACATAATTGCATAACAGTAAACGTCAATATTATGGAAGTCAACAGCCTTAATTGCCCTCTTTCCACCAACAGTGGCAATGTCATATCACCCAGTTATAATAGTTCTCTCATGACTCACCACCCAGTTCTCCTGCACTGCCCACAACCAGCACAAGGGTTGTCATTATATAAGAACCCCAGCACTGCAGCAGTTATAGTGCTCAAAACTAGGTCACCTCATTTGTACTTACTGTGTCATAACAAAAAACAAACATCCAGTGTCAAATACACTTCAGTGTTAAATGGTTGACGTCACAAAAATGTACAGTGGACATTTATTGGTAATCCGTTTTATAATTTGTCTTAACAGTAATTTTAGGATTATGCACTGTAGTGGTAGTTAGAAAAATTAAAATATCAAGTTGATTGTAATATGCAGCTTGTTTCGGTGTCTCACATCTTCCTCCTTCATCCCCTCAACTCCATATCTGTCCCCACGCTACCTTCCATCTTCCCATCTCCCTCCTTCCCTCCTCCCAGGGACTGGCAAGACTGTCCCCTCAGGTAGTGTTCTTCCTCGTCTCTAGATGTGGCCCTACCAGGGAAGCCTGGAATCCCATCAACAGTTGCACCTTGCCATTGCTATTTTTTACTTAGTGTTAAGTGTTAGTTTTGTATCAATATGTACGAAAACACCATGTCATAATTTTGCAACTTGACACCCACGTTTTTGCAGCTAACAATATTCTCAAGATTACAGAAAATAGTTCAGATCAGCTATTCCGTGTGTGAACTGATGCTAAATAAGCATTCTTGTGTCTCATGTCCTGAGCAGCCCCGATTGACATGCTGAAATGTCATGTGATGTTGAAGAAGAAGAATTTATTTTTATTTGACCATTATATCAAAACAATACACACATACACGTTATCCATGTCATACATATATAATCTGAATAATACAAACATGAAAATCATAGCAAACATGGTAATAATGCGTATAATTAATAATAAAAATAGCGTCAGGAGACTCCTTTAAGACCGGGCTGGTCGCTATCGAGGAGCCACCTTTCAGAAAATTTAACTTACAGAATAATTTCTTCATCTAGAACAAATTCTTCCAGAAACAAACCAAGAAAAAAGAAAAATCACCAAACAAACATAATATGAAGATGCATGTGCGCAGCTGACAAGATTATTGTATCTCAAGTAAAAAGGCTCTGTTTTTAAGTTTAAATACTGAATGAAGTGTTTAGGTGGTTTTAGATACTTAATTTTGCATACATACATAGCATGTTGTCTGCCTGTTACAGAAGTACATGATTCCAATGAAGACACAGGGTATCCTCGACAGTAATCTTGTGGACGACATGTTCTACAAGATCAATGAGATCTACATGCACCATGCCACCCTGCTCGCCTTCATGGAGGGCACCATCCAGAGGTGGGACTCAACGTCCACCATCGGAGACATCATCTACAAAAATGTGAGTGCCTCGTGATGGAGATATCTATGATGGTTGATAGTTGTGATATCGTCTTCAAAATGTGGGTAGCTTGTGCGTAAATATAACTGCAGGGTTGTTTGTGTGTTTGTGATGTTTATGAGCAAACAGTAGCCACTGCTTTGTGGCACTGTGGGGGATTGTGCACTTGTTTGTTTGTTTGTTCGTTCGTTCGTTCGGTCGTTCGGTCGTTCGGTCGTTCGGTCGTTCGGTCGTTCGGTCGTTCGGTCGTTCGGTTCGTTCGGTTCGTTCGGTTCGTTCGTTCGTTCGTTTGATGAACCCACAACATACATTGTCATTTTTGAAATCTTGTGTAAGATTTATGTATGGAGTTGTTTGACTTGACTTGAGATATCATCTATAAATTATGGGGGTTTTGCATTTGTATGCTTGGAATATCAGTACAAATTCAAAGATTGAGAGGGGAATGGGTTCAGGAAAGGGAGAGGCTAGAGAGCAAGAGAGAAGGGGAGGGGAGAGAAAGATGGAGACAGAGGGAGAGAGAGAGATGGAGGGAGAGGGGAAAAATTAGAGAGTAAGGGAGGGAGGGAGAGGGATGGAGAGAAAGGGAGAGAGGGGTGGAGGGAGAGAGAGGGAAGGAGGGTTGGAGGGAGAGAGAAGAAACGAGAGAATGAGGAAGGGAGGGAGGGAGAGGGAGGGGGAGAGGGATGGAGGGAGGGAGGGAGAGAGATGGAGGGAGAGGGAAGAAACGAGAGAGTGAGGAAGGGAGGGAGGGAGAGGGAGGGAGGGAAGGATAGAGAGGAAGGGAGGGAGAGAAAGGGAGAGAGGGATGGAGGGAGAAGAGAGGGAAGAAGGGAGGGAGGGAGTGAGAGAGATGGAGGGAGAGGGAAGAAACGAGAGAGTGAGGAAGGGAGGGAGGGAGAGGGGTGGAGGGAGAGACAGGGAAGGGTTGGAGGGAGAGGGGGGGAGAGAGGTAGGGAGGGAGAGAAACGGAAGGGTTGGAGGGAGAGGGGGGAATCATTTGCAACACATACAAAAATAAGAAGACAGTTTTTGTTATTGGAGCTGCTAATCTGCAGACTGTCTTACTCTGGTTTCTCGTCATCGTTGTTTGGATGTCACTGGTTCTACTGCAGCAAAGTCTAACACTATTATGTCACTATTTTGGCTCCTAAAATGTTATTTTATGACATATGGCTCATCAGAAATAAGTTCAAGTAAGTAACTTTCTTGAGTCCCTGATCTTTATAATTATGGAAAGGAAGTTTAATTGCTTTGCTGAAAAGGACATAATCAATGTGAAATCTATTTGCACCTTTAACTGTATATGTGTGTCAGCTTAAAGGCAATGGCTCTGGGGTGTGATGGGTCACTTAATGCCTGACCTGTGTAATAACTATTTTACTTGTCATGATGCAGGATTTCTGCCCAAGTGCGTGACACATCATAAATTCAATGTCATCAATAATTATACCAACAAACTTAAGAAATGTGCACTTAAGTTGACAGAGGTTGTGTAATGTAGCTCAAGTTGTAGAGCTGATAGGTTTAAATCAAACAGTTAATTCATGCATGCATAAACCTTAAAGTATAAAATTCAGATACAAATGTCACAGATTAAATTTATTTAATAAAAACATTCATTAAAAAAATGTGTACAACAACATAAATTACAACATGAATTATACAGAAATAGTTTTTAAAGTGATAATATATACTGGGCCAACACTGTGTATAGTTGTTAGTCTCTTCTAAGCTGCCTTTTCTGAATTACTAGACCTTCCAGCTGCTGTTCAAAGGGGGACATCTTTGAATGAGTGGCTGGAAGATCTAGTAATTCAGAAAAGGCAGCATAGAAGTGACTAACAACTGTACATGATAGTGTTGGCCCAATGCCTGGCTAGGTACAGCACTGTCAGCCATGGGCCCTGCCACTGATAGTGCTCTGAATGATGTCCGTTGAAAACCAGCTCTCACTGTTAGCCGAGCCCCCATCTTGACCCTTCACTAACGGCCAGATAAGACAGCTGTCTGAACACAGCCAGGGAGGGGCTGGGAGACTGCTGGTGGTTGTGGGCTGTCTGTGGTCCACAGCTATGTCTAGAGACAGGAACCTGTCCCTTGGAAGGGCACAGTTTGTCATGGATGGGTGCAACTTGTAATGGACCATGTGGAAATTTTATTTTATTGTATCATTCATTCTATGCTTGGTTAGACTGGATTGTGTTTGCATGCACACACTCATATATACACTAGCAGACACACACATACATACACACACAGGCACACACACACACACACGCACGCGCACGCACACACACACGCACACACATGTGCATGCATGCATGCACATGCATACACACACGAAACACATGCGCACGCACGCACGCACGCACGCACGCACGCACGCACACACACACACACACACTTCATACTGTTGATGACAAGAAGGCAGAGAACAAGAAGGCAAGTGGATAGCCGATATAAGATGGACGGTTATGGTATTTGATGCGATATTTGTCCGTGAAGACATACTTTGAAGCCATCGAAGTGGGGTCGACCGACAACGGCATCCATTTTCACCCACCGCGCCGTTTTTTTGGGCGCCAAACAAAGTTAAGATTATTTCCAATGATGGTAACTACTTCATCATTAAAGTGACGTTGAAATGTTGACTAACGTTGTTACTTTAGAGTACTTATTTATTAGTTATAAGAAATAAGCCACAAAATTATACATCGTTGACAGAAAATATTTCTCAAATTGGCATAATTCCGCTCAGCGGCGCCACACGTTGGCGATTCAATCGACTGACATGGGGGTTATTACAAACAATTTTACATTATGAGATTATTATCCAAGATATGTGGACAAGTTGTATACCTTTGTTTTCAGCAGAGAGTAATGCATAAAATAAAGTCAAGTTGCTCGTTGGCGAAAATGTCAGGTGAAAAGTAATGTGACAAACCTCAACATAGGTTTGAATTTATTGGGCATGTTTTGTCATATGCCACATAAAATATATATGATAAAACTATGAGTTTGTCAATGCGACTTGATAGTTTACTTTATCGACTTTCTAAAGGTATATCACATTTAAAAATTGATTGAGAAATAATAAAGTTATGTCCATTTTAAATGAAGGCCTGTCATTTTTTAATGCTGACAGATTGATTTGAGGAAATGATCAGGAACTGGCTGCAACTCGTCTGCACTAGCTTCAGGATAAAATGGGTTAAAGGAACACGCAACCCAAAAAGTAAAAAAAATGATCAAACCATTAAACAATGTTCACTGAATCATATCCCATATTTTGTTATTTTTTTTGGGAAATGATTTATTAAATTTTAAGGATAATTAGTTAACCTCCCTGGAGGCTGACATTTTGGACATTTCGCCTGTGGGTGTGTGACGTCACACTTTCACAACTGCTAGCGCCTCGGGTGGGCAAAACAAAATGAACTCTTTACCCACTGAGTCTGAGATCTATCCGTTCATTTAATTACACTTCAATAAAAATACGTCGTCCCTTGATAATAATAATACAATTTATTTGTATAGCGCCCGCATCAATAATATTGTTCTCAGGCACTTCACATAAATGTACAAATAGTAGCTAAAATCGGATAAATTATTATTAAAATAGATATATGTATATATGGATGATAAAATATTGTTAAGATAAATAAACACACACATATATGTATATATATATATATATATATATATATATATATATATATAGATAAATATATACACGCACACACATATATATATATATATATATATATATATATAAACATTATAAATATAAGCCTATACATGAAACAATAAAATAACACAGTCGTTACATTACTTAATATTCCTCAGTATGTGAAGAAAAAAAGTATGACCCTTACAATATAAACATTCATAAAGAATAGGATAAAGAATAACGATGCTCAAGTAGAGTTTGCAACAAAGGCAATCGTGCATTCCTACCTGGACTTGGTCGGTTCAACGGAGCTTTATCACTTTTATTATCGCTCACTTTCACATGTAAACGAATCGTTTATCAAACTAATTATTCCAGTCAACTGTCGTGCAGTGAATATTTTACTAATCATTGATTTTTATTATTATAAAGGAAATACAGTGAAAGATATTCTAGTACCCCATTTATAGTATTTGCATACATTATGTTCGTCCCTTTTGCAAGACGGCTCTTCGCATGCAAGAGCAACACCGACCCTTCGGCCCTGGATTTTACGTTCTGTGCACAAACAAATTCAGTGGAGACAGTATCTTCGTTCAACAGTCGTCTTTCACCCATTTCCAGCAACCTGTGTTCCAGATCAATGGTGACATTGTCCTGGCAAACAATTTTCCGGTTGAAATTGAATTTTTCCACAGTATGACCCGTACCTATATATTGTGGAGCCATTTCAGCGCCAACTCGCGCTTCGCAGAGAATTCACTGGCATTTGGAAAACTCTCTTTCCTTTCACTGACCCTTCTCCTGCCTTCTTTTGGCATCCGTATGCTTGACATTCAAGCATTTCATTATCACAAGACTCATAAAAACAACTCAGATCATGTCGCTGTGCTAGTGTTTACATGTTGTGCACCGCCTATATCGCTGAGAGTTGTGGACAGTATGTCACACTCACGCATTCTCTCGCGTTAATCTTCGTGAGTTCCTTGTGAAATGGGCAACAATGGCAGCACCCATGGTCAGTGAAAATGTTTGTTTCAAGATAAATTTTATGGTGTATAACATTCTTACAAAACTAAACAAAAATACATGTGTTACAATATTCTATCTTGAATGGTATGTGGGAACTGGGGGGATTTTAATGCATTTTCAACACTATGGTTGCATGTTCCTTTAACGATGCTAACGTGAATCAATTTGGAGCCCATCTTCTAGCATACAGGACCAGAACTGCTTCACCTAACACGTCAGTAACTTAGGATCCCTAAACCATGTCATCCACTGACACCTGCGAGAGAGTGGGGACATCATCAACAGAGACAAACACAAACCCATCAGTACAGTCTGCAATATCCTGCTTCCGTTTCTGGAATCACAAACAGGAAGTGATAGTGTCAGTCTCACACAGTCTCACACAGTCTCACACCGTGTAGCCCCAGTGCAGACCCATTACACTGTCTCACTCGCACAAATATCAACAATTATCCACTTTTTGTACCAACTGGGAAATCGTTGGGCGTAAATCAGCCGTCGGAACCAAAACTGAATCTGTTTCCCTGATCGAGTAGAAAAACTGGAATCTTGCAGGGCAAGTCACCAGAGAAGGTTGGCTGTGCAATGTCTGCTGATACCTTTCCAAATTAAGTAAACATGTGACATTTCAAAAGGCCACACAGTCTGGGCTTTATGATGGATCAAATTTATGCCAGACACATTTTTGGTAGACACGTACATACAAGTCATTCGCGATGTGGGATTGTCACTTAAAATAAACTAACAATCACAATAATTATACATTACACATATGAACACATACATTAACAAATATACAAGCAAATGCACAAACAAAAGAGTGGTTGTATAAAACCAATCTGACCGAAGAGATTTTTGAATAGATTGGCATTGTACAGGCATAAAAGTTTCAATTTTTTTATTTAAAAATGCGAACATTTATTAATAAGTATTCTCCTGCTAGAAAAATACTGTAAGGGTAAAAATAAGTGGTGTTCTTGGTTTGTTGTTCTAAGGCTAGATGTAGGCTAGTAGAGAACTTATGGCATTACCAGATTTTTGCAGTGACATCAATTTGCATCATATGATTCATATCCCAAATCTACTGGCGGTCCTCATGACATGAGAACTGTTACAGAAAGTATGTGTAATGTTATGAACAGTCAATTTACGTCCATCTAATGTGTGACGGAAACCCTAACATTTGCAAGAACCATCAAGTAATCTAAAGGGGGAATTACACATGGGTGTGGTGTGGCGTCTCTTCCAAACAGTCCTAGATTATTCCATGGAAGTTTAGCACCAGACATACAAACTGTCTACCAGGAAACCATTGGCATGTCTACACACACTTACACCCCATGCACACATGTGCACACCTCACACACGCGCGCACGCGCGCACGCACGCACACACACACACACACAGCAGCTAATCCTAGTTAGATGACTGAGTTACTCCAGTGATCGTGTCTGGGTGAGTTTGGGACTGGCGGAATCCCACGACTGATCTACACAAGATAACCTCACCAGATTACAACTTGTTCCCAAACAGTTCCATACACCACCTGGCATTATGCGTAGGCCAAGCACTGATGCACTGATGCACTGACCCGATGCACCAATGATAGTGCCAGGTCACATGACCTCAAACACTACTGCCTGATAACAGCCCCAGTGTTCGTGTATGTCTGTACTGTTACATATTATTGGTTGCGACAGTGTGACAGAATAAAACTGTGATTGTTATCAGTGTAATTATTGTGTAGCTACGTGCAATTGTGAGTCGTTTTTTAAAGTTAGGGTCGGCTGAACATAGGTATGTAGACCATGTGTGATTGTGTGAGTGTTTGGTGATAGGGTGAAGCTAAACTGGGGTAAATAGAGTAGATTGTTAGTTTTTTAGGTCACGGTGAAGATAAAAATGCGATACATGGTCACATAATGTTTCGAGTTATTTTAGGTTAAGGTGTGTGATGTGAAACAGTGGGGTACATGAAGTCAGGCTGAGATGTTTTAAAGTTAGTCATATAAAAATATATTAATATGACATTGACCCCAGTGATGTCAAATCAACAACTGTTATTGAATTGTTATGTTGTGTATGATAATTTTTTCATTTTACCAAGCGTTACCAGGGTGCAAAATAAGGCAGATCCAATCATCTTGGACAAGTAGCTTTAGAGCTCGGACTAGTAAAAGCTGTCCCTTTTACATAGTAAAAACATATTCAGGACTAGTTGTCTATAACGACGGACTACCAGTTAGCTAGAACTATCATGCACCCTGCATTACACTCTGGTGTGATATGGTATAAATCAGAGCTGTAACAAGTACATTTATTTTGTACTCAAGTAAAAGTAAAAGTACTGCTAGAAAAATGTACTTGAAGTACAAGTAAAAAGTAAAAACTTGTACTTGAAGTAAACACAAAAGTACTTTTCTCCTGTAATGATCTAAAATGACCGATGCAGCCAACTAATGTGAATAAAACAAAATGTTCACAATATCATTTAGCATATATACCAAGCTGATATAATTTTCTTTAGTAATATTTTATTCGCTGCATAATAGATAAATGTTTTAACAGTGTGAAATATAAGTATCACAGTGCAAACAGCACTACACACAGGCTGTAAATAGCCTACATCATGTTTGATTACTAACACGACTACAACAACCATCATATTAATAAGTAGAAGATATACACGTTATTATAGGGTTGTTAACATTGTTGTCATCTTGGACGTGTGAAGAATTTTTTTCATTTGTGATATTTGACGAAGGTCTAGACCATGTTTCATTCCTTTCATAATAATTATGCCTTCATGTGTAATTGCAACATTTATTTCAAAATACTAATGTAAATATGTATAGAAACTGATTTCACTAAGTTATACACACTGATCTATATTACAGATATATAGGCCTACAGATGATAAAGATCGGCAGATTTGCGGTGGGCGATAATGGGGAACTCTCTTTATACAACTAGCATGTGACATTCACAAGGATCATGTAAAGTTAACAAACTGTGTCAACAACAGGCAAGACACAAGACGATAGTAAGGCAGCTGTTTTTACTTGTCTGGTCAAAACAAGGGGTTAAATAATTCTTGGCTATTGTTTTCTGAGCGGCCCAGTCGGGGCAACCGGCACAGCTGGCTGTGGTCCTGCTGACACCTAATTCAGGCTCAGCGCCAGACCTTAAGATTGCAATTATCTCACCGAATTCATCACGTAACAAAAGAAATCCGGCCAGTCCGGGACATTTAACACGTCTGTCTCTGCTTATCTGTTATTTCTATTTGTTGTTTCCTGTGACATTTTAAAATAAATCTACGCTGACGGCAAACAGTGCCGCACGTGCTTCTGACACAGATCATTCGCGGAACTTTTTAGGAGCTTCGCAAATTTAATAAAGAAATTATGAGTACTTCGTTACATTTAGAAAAAGTACTCACATTTGTACTTCGTTACAAGTAAAAGTACTTCCCCAAAAATGTACTTCGTTACTCAAGAAAAGTAAACTTTTCTACTTAAGTAAAGTAACGAAGTAAAAGTACTTCGTTACATTACGGCTCTGGTATAAATACTTAATTACATTATTTCAAGATTAATTGTAAGTGTAACTTGCCTTTGAGCAGTTTAAGCTGAAAAGGGTGCTATATAAATTTACATCATTATACTGTTATGTATGCTGTTATAACATTAATGGGTAATTGAAGATTAACTGGAAAAAGTAAATGTTACTGCTCCAGTTCTGTGTCCTTAAACTACACTGTAAAAGTTACTAACTAGAAATGTAAGCATCTTATGCACCACCACAAATGTAAAACCCCAAAATATGCCCTTTCCGTATCCATAACTATTTTTTTCCAGATGTAATAAATCCTTGAACTGGGGCTCATCTAAAAACTGTTCATATGCGATAAACCCAGGCATAAAATGTGGCCTGTCCCCTTTCTTCATCACTGATGCTGTGCCTGGAGGGGTCGGACCACAATTAACATTCCTGTAATGTTGCATAATATACGATATGGAAAATGGTAATATTTGACATTTAAAATACTTATTATAGTGAACAAGGTAACATTGACCAGGTGTGATCGCAGGCTTAGTGGAATCATTGGTGATGTAGTTATGCATATTTGGAAGAGTGTAATTTGTGGATTGATAGTTTGCCAATTTTATTCATGCGTATTGCGTGAATAAAAATGGCAAACTATCAATCCACAAATTACACTCTTCCAAATGTGCGTTTGCATATGTGCAGTTGCAGAATTTCACACAAAAATAATTTGAGAAGAGCTGGAGATAGTCTCTGTAGACAGTAAAGAAGTTTCAGAAGTTTCTTGGCTCCAGTTTTTTATGATCTGATAAAACGTTAACTCGGCCACCGGTGGGAAAACCAATCTGTGTCCTAGAAGGTGAATGGGCTGTCACCAGGGACATGGAATTCCACTTGGCGAGTATAAATAAATAAATCCCGCGGTCAGCTGACCAGGGCTGAATGGTGGGGAGCTACGGGCAGGAGCTATCAGCAGGTCAGCTGGTTCTGTTCACTGACACATGGAGTTCACGTTTATTCACGCGGCCAGGGATAGTACAATTGCCTCACCCATAGCTTTATGTAGAGACGGGTAAAACGAATATGGATGGGTAGAAATATGGGTGGACGGGTGGTGGACGGGTAAAAAAATGAAGGAGCAAAAAAAGGTCTTCCAAAACCATAGATATTGTTAGTTATGCCTTGAAAGTGAGTGTAAATGGTGTCATATGTGTTTGTAGCCCATTTCAGGTCATCAGACACATTTGAAAGTTGGTAAATTAGCTTAATAGTTAACATCCATGTGTCCACCAAAACGTGTGACTGGCAATAATTGTATCATGCATAAAGCCCTGGCCTCACCCAAGTACAACTTGTCTACTCTCTCTCTCTCTACACCCAAACATGTCATATTTAATGTAATCATAAATCAACATAAATGTAACTGTTGTATACATTTGACTCTATTGTGTGTGTGTGGCCCAGTGTTAAAGTGAAATAATATCAGCATAAATTGTTGTATTCTTGAGGGAGAGTGAACCAACTTTCAGTTCAAGAAACAAAGGAGTCTGGTATCCATTCATCTCACTCGCATTCAAATTTAGGAGACTTGGGTTGGGTCTGGTGTAAGTAATGTTACATTGTAACATTATTAATAATAATTGTAAAACTCCTTGAAAAGTTCAAGCTTAGAGGCGCAATAAGCATAATCATTTGACTAGTCATACACAGGGACAGGCAAAAATTGTCATTGGAGAAAATTTGAGCCACAGAAAATTTATTTTGCCATTCAGAAAGTTGAAATAATACACAGAATGTTCATTACTGCTAAATAGTTTATTCAGTTCCTGGTGTTGCATAGCATATAATAGAAGGAAGCAGAACTGATTTGTTATTTCCACAAGCATTGCTTAGGGTATGTGCCAGGGACAGTGTAGTGACTCTGTCCTCCCACACTGACCAGGAGGATTAAGATTGGACCTTAATTGGAGCTGTTGTAGGATGGACAGTGAGTGACCTTGACTCTGGTGTGTTTTGTGACCATGACTCTTGTGTGTTTCAGTTTTCCAAACAGACTGTGATTGAGAGTTACATCTCGTTCATTGAGAACTTTGCGCGAGCAGAGAAGGTTCTCGATGACCTGTCCACCAAGTCTTCATTCCAGAAGTTTGTTGAGGTCAGTTCTCACGTCTGGTCAGTCATTTCAGAGGGGAGATCTCAAAAGTTTATGTACATTGCTATGTATAGACACGTGAACCTTAAGTCAAACCACAAAACGTCATTTTTGAGAAATTATTTGCGATCATTTATTATTAACAAGTTTTTATTTACAGAATAGATAAATTTATTAAATTTAAAAAATGATGATGCCATTATACATTTTAATGCATTTATTTATTATTTTTTTATTTAGTATAATAAAATGATGTGAACTGTCTATTTAAGTTAACATTGTATGTAATAGTAATAGTGGATGTTTGTGATGGCCAATTAAACTGTTTGCCAAAACATTACTAGATCATCATCGTGAAATAAAACTTTATACTGCTACTTGCACCCCTATAAACTTTGACCTCTGCAATTTTTGCAAATATTGATCCATCGGGTGGAATTTTAATGGTGCTCATTTTTAACACTCTTATGTAGGGCTATAGGAAAATAATATCTATGTGGAAACAGTTGATACTAAATAATTGTTTAACAGCAGAAACTAACTGTTTAATACTAAAAAAATAGGAACAGTTTTAAGATTGATTTAAATAAAATGGTGATAACTGTTGATCTTTGTAGATTTAGTTATTATTTGCATATATTTAGCCATCATTTGTGTGTAGGTAAACCAGGGAAATATGTAAAGTTCTAAATATTTGCATTTTAATATTTACTTTTACATTGCACCATTTTAAATTCTGACATAAATTGTCTATTTCCACATTTACCTCAGCTGTCCCATTTTGACTGTAGCCATAGAACTCAGTTTGTATGTGGCTGGTGGGAACAGATAGATAGAATGCACCATTGATGAATAGCACCTGCAGATCCACGTCAAGGTGACTGACCAGGCCGGATTATTTGATAGGAAGCGGCTACGATTTGGGCAACTGGCCGAGTAAATCAAATCAAATATGCCAGATGCATGCAACTGAATATGCGTGTGTTTTGATATGAGGCCGGGTCATCCCTGGCTCTCCCACTTTCTGGGTCAATTGGGAGGAATTCCGTGTAAGCAATCCACTGATCCACTGATCCGCGGAGCACATATTTCGACATTCCTCATTCTCGATTAATTTGTTTTACTACATAGATGAGGAATCTGATAAAATGTGCACTTTATTTCCGTGCTGAAATTTTAGGAATGAAACTAATTTGATTTGCTCTAACATATGGCAATATTAGCCGGGAATGTGAACTTCACCCACCATTGCTTGACGATATGTATTTCAGAATACCATGGATTTTACTGCCTAACAGAAAGGTTTAAATATTAAGCAAAATTATAAATAAAACTAATTGTATATTCATATTTGGATATTTTATAGTATTGTTTGTAGTTGATAAATTAGCAAATTAATTATCACGAAACAAATTTATATCTGGCCATCAGAATATAAAAATGAATGGTTGATCTAAAAGTATAAAACATTGTAAACATTATTTATAGGAGAAAAATGTACTGAATAAAAACCTAAAAACATTTGGAGTGAAAATACCAATTTTTTTTAATTTTAAATTGCACTTTTGAAATAGTGTTATTGATATTATATGCTTTGAATTAAATGGTGTATGATGTAAAATAACCTGACTGATATTGCTTATCCCAAACAGTTGATTTCCTGGTGGAAATTCAGCCTCCCATGACCCAGCAAGTGGTTTACTTATGTAGTTGAAGCTGCTATAATTGTGGAAGTGAAACGCTGCCCTTTTCTGGATCCTCATAAGGTTTAACCTTATGGCCTTACCCCAGATTAGGGTAGAAGTGCTGATTGGTTCTCAGGCCAAATTTGAAATAACAAATTAAATAAGGATACCTTTTTATCAGATAATGTTGTATTATAAAAAAAATATTTATAATTAAACTTATACTAACACAAAACTAATAAAAAATATAAATTTGTAGTTTATAAAAACGAAATTACAGCAGGATTAACCAGGAACCGTAAGGTGGCAGCATTGTTTAGCTCCACACACAGATAACATACAAGGATAGCTGTTTATCAGATAACGCTGTATTATAAAAATATTAAAAACTAAACTTATATTAAAAATAAATAAATAGAAATACAAATTTGCAGTTGTTTGTAAAATAGGAATTACGGCAGGATTAAAAGTAAAGTAACCAGACTGTTTCTTGGCGAAGTTACGCAGCCGAGTGACAGTTGTTTAAGCGAGACTACCAGTCACGATGATCATGTTACATAACACGCATTCATTGAACTATATATGTTCAGTGTCAGGGAACTCTACTATTCTGCAGCCAATTGACATAAGACTGATTACTTTTCATTGTTACATCCGACAACACCAGACTTGGGTCAGGGTAGCAAGGTTTTTTTTTCTAAAAGGCCTCCAGACTCCTGCGTAGCGATACTTCCTGAGTAATCGTTGTCATTGTTCCCTCAATGGGGTAGCTGTCTTCACGTGACATCGGAAATATTCATTTCTGTAACCCGTCACTTGTGTTGTCATAAACGTCACAGAGGACAATGTGACAGTCTGTTCTGCTGTTGTGTCTCCTTAAAGTAGAACAGACGGCTGTAGAGTGAACAAGGTTAAAGATGATTCACTGTTGCATTTACCTGATTTATTATCAAGTTTTGAACCTGAATAATGTAGGCCAAGAGCCTGAGTGCCACCCTGGATTCTGAGGCATAACAAATGAAAACACCACTAAAGTTGTGTAGATTACTGTCTTGTTAGTATCATTGCCCTGGTGTTTGTGTGAATTGTCTGGGAGGATTGGGCAAGAACAGAGCTTTATATTGGTACCACGCATGTGGGGGTCATGACTTTATGGTGCGTAAATTTGTCACGGAAAGCGTAGTAAACCACCCAGAATTTGTGTAACAACTGTGTCATGTTTTGTCCGACCATGCGTAACTAGCTGTCATTCAATCTGCTCACAAATAAGTGTACACCATCTTGAAAAATCTATCAGCTATCTGATGATACCAAATGTGTGTGGGTTGGTTACAGATTACACAAACTAAAAATGTTTTTATGCAGGAAGGTGTCTCGGGCCAAATAATCAGCCTTGGCCGGTCCCAGGGGTAACCAAGGGGAATTTTAAAAACACTGATTGTCTATAGGTAGTTTTTTTTCACTGAAACTGTTACTGGACCTGACCATGTTTGGCAGTACTGAAGATGATTATAAAATATATGTAATTCTAAGCAAAGATTATGTTTTGATTCAGCAATGCGAGAAGGAGACAAAGACCAAGCTGCCCCTGAAAGCACAAATAGTGAAGCCAGCTCAAAGGATTCCTCGCTACGAACTCCTGCTCAGGGTGAGTGCACTTTGTTTGTCTGTCTGGCTGTCTTTTGGCTGGTCTGTCTGATCATCTGTCCATCTGTCTGTCACTTCAGTTGGTGTGTCAGTCAGTCAGTTTTAGTTTTTTGTTGTTGTTGTTTATTCTGTCTTTTACATATGTCAGACGGTTTGACACTAATTCTCTGTCGGTCGGTCGGTCGGTCGGTCGGTCGGTCGGTCGGTCGGTCGGTCGGTCGGTCGGTCGGTCGGTCGGTCGGTCCGTCCGTCCGTCCGTCCGTCCGTCCGTCCGTCCGACCGACCGACCGACCGACCGACCGACCGTCTGACTATCCATCTGTCTGTTTACTGTCTGTTTGTCCATTCAACTGCTCCAACCAGACATAAATTCATCCATTCTATATGTCAGATGATTGGTCAGTTACGTTGACTTACCCCACCCACCCTGTTAATATCTGACCTTGTTAAACAGACACTCTCTGTTTGCTTTTATTAAACTATGATGTTATGTACTATTTAAACTAGGCCAAGCCAATATGTGGCCTGCCAACTTATAATAGAAACTTATAATTAGATGTTCAGTCAAAACATCCTGTTTACTTTTCATACCAAGGAAACAACACAAACACAGAGTAAACAGAACATTGTAACAACAGGGACATTCAGTTTATACAACTGCAAACTATATTCTTCTAGATAACTCTTATATTTCTATTCCGATGACCATCACCGGCAAACGCCAATAACGATCTTAAATTTTTTGAAGTTGATTGGTTAAAAAGAAGATAAGGATTGTAGTTACATGGATGGCCAGTGACTTATGGGCCCATGTTATGAGTCCACCTTGACCCCTCTAGACCCCAATCAACTTTAGAACTGCAAATTGCTAGCAGCTGTTTGTGAATATTCTGTACAGTAACTTGATATTCCCAAACAGATATCATTTAAATTGCATTTAAAAATTATGTTTAATTTAAACCATATTTGGACCACCTATAGATGGTTGAATAGATATCGTTATACTGTATAATGAGATTTAATGATAAACGGACATAAATTGCCTCTAAATCTCTCTCTGATATCTCAGACTAAATTATATATACAAACCAGATCCAGAAATAGTATTTCTGTTGATCGGAGATAATCATTAAATAAACCCGGACAAAGGGTTTGCTCCCAGGAACCCTGAACTTGGCCACCCTAGTTTGCTGGGGTAGTCAGCTGGATCCTGATATAACTCACCCCTCCAAGGGGTTATTAGTAATCATGATATGTTACAAAACCAATTACCCTTAAGGGGTTACAATGTGGTAAAATGCCACACTTCAATTAGTGTGTTGTCTACACATCGTTAATAACATTCTACATTACAGTCAGCTATTAATAGATGTTTATTGACAGGCTGCCAAATCGCCCATCCGTACTGTTGGTTTCTACTGAACCATGTGAATTGGGGTGACGGAATTTGTTATTTTGTCAAATAAGATTGTGTTGCCCTGGGCCCTAAACCTCACAGTTGGGTATTGTGTAATGGCCTGGAATTTCGGCATAAAATATGGCACGTGATTTCTGTATGGTAGTTGTTAGTAGGGTCTTGATATGAACTTGTGTGCCATATATCAATCTTTATTATACAGTAATTGCTAGTGTTGGTAGAATGGTTCGTGATTGTTGCACCGATAAACTTCTTAGAATGGAGAGTTGCTATGTATGTATCTTATCCAGCCAGGCTTATCTTGGGATCAGGCTAGAAAATGCAGGCGATACTGTCTGTACTGTTGACAATTAACGGCGCCATTTCTGCGCTGGGGATACATTGTTTGGACACCTGTAATGTCAGGGGAAGAAAAAGCTGATTAACTTGTTGTAAATGAGTAGAGGGCGTAGTGTAACTTAGAGAGAATGGTGTGGGAAATTACAATGTATAAACGTACTCATTATAGTGATTACTGAATTGAAACGTCATTATGTTTATGTTTTTATCTGCATTAAATGTAATCTTGATGGGTGCGTTTGTGTTGAATAAGGTCAAACACTTGACTTTGCACTTAACTCTTTTTGGGCACTCACATTTACATATTTTCATAAATTTGTATTTTAATATTTTCATAATCTAAAACACTTTCATTTGTGTTTAGTTGCAATGATGTATCATTGTGTAGACAGTTGGATCTTTTCTTAATTGCTAAGTCTGGTAGTAGTTTTTATTGTTTCTAAAAATGAAAAAAAGAACAAAATATTCACCCTTGGAATCTGTCATGGCTTTTCCTCAGTTTTGTGACATACCTGAGCTTGAACTAGAGCTTGTCACACATATACAGATTAAGTTAATCAGGTACAGGATTTCTCAGGGGCAGGTGATGGGTGTATAATTAACATTCAGAAAAGGTATAACCTATATAGTATGATTTTACAATGACAATCATAGGTGTCTGTAAAAACTAATAACACATGTTGTACGTTGGTGCAAACTCACTGCTAATACTATGTCAGTGAACCCAGGAAGTCAGTGAACCCAGGAAGTCAGTGAACCCAGGAAGTCAGTGAATCCCAAATCATTGTCTTGGGTCACTGCGTCAGTGTACATTACATGAGGAGGTTACTAAAATAGCATGGCTTTGAAATCTCTCTGCCAGTTCAATGAATTGAGGATTTCTGATATGATCAGTCAAAGACAAACTGACGTATCCTTCCATTTGTATAACTTGAATATTATCAATTTTTCAGATTGATCAATTCAGCACTTCTGAGTTTGCTTTGCAAGGATTTAGGCACAAAAGAAGTTACTGTTGTTATTATTAACTGACTTAAATCTACATTGGTTTATTCAAGCAGTTTTGGATAGGTTTGTGGTGGAGGGAGTCGCAGAATGATTAATGGAACAATTACAATGTACAACAATTCCAAGTAACTGCAAATGTTTTTATTTTTTATGAAAAAGCAAATGTACCATTAAATACTGACAAAAATGTTACTAATGGACATTCTACTAAATAGTTCTTAGAAAGAGGTGCAGAAAGCCATTAGTAATCATAACCGTTGTTTCTTTTGATATATCAGCATTTTTTTTGTATAAAGCATGTTGCATAAAATGTTGACCTCAGAATAATGCAGAAAACCTCCAACATTGTGAACAGTTGACTAACGCCCTTCTAAACATCTGTATCTTTCTTCTCCAATACCATAAAATACTTAAACAAATCGCCTGAAACAGCCAGTACTCTTGACACTTTCAAGGCTTGTGTGGCACAAACATAGTCCCTCCGTAGTTACATTAGGTAGTGGTACATGTCCTTTTAATAATTAACTTACTTATTTGTTATTTATTGATATTTTATATTTTATATTTATATTTTTGTGTGTGGTTATTTTGGTGTGGTTTTATTTGATTAAATCTATTAAATATGTATACTGAATATTCGCCATAGCTCTGATTCTAGAAAATCCTCTGCTGATGGAAACAATTCCTACCTCCTTATAGCCCCAAAAATGCAGCAGAATAATCAACAAGAGGGTTCTGTGTGTGTTGATTGTGATGATATATATTGTTATTGTAATTACAAAATGCAGATACATTGTAACCATAAAAACATGATTTTTTTTAATGTAAAGAATTCAAGCAATGCAAGAAATTACAGTTATGCCAGTGATGTGTAGAACCTTGTGTAGATTTTAAGGGACTGCTGCCAACAGTTTACAGAACTTATACAAGTGACACGCATATTTGATAATGACACCTTGTGGTCTCACAGAACGGGCCAAATACATGTGTGATGACAAGTGATAAGCAGCGAGTTGATAGGAGTTGTTGATGCATCATACCCAGTGACCTGTGCTGTGTACTGATATGTTTCATTTAGTTTGGCACATGCTGTGGTTGTGTTATCTGTGAATGAACTCTGACCTGTGGTTTCTTCTCAATACGCAATTCATTAACAAATTAGAAATGTGTATTAGCGAATATGGTTGATGTATTGGCAGTGATGATGGTTTGTTAATAATTGAAATATGCTTTGCGATTCCAAATAATTAATATAAGTACATTTGGTTAAGTACATGTATTTCTAGACAAACCAACTCAAACTACAATTCCAAATACAAATACAATGAGTCACATTCAAGAATAAAAAATTATCAAAACTTCAATTCCGAGTACCACTATATTATAGAACATGACATGTACACTTCAGTCATAAATGAACAACAATGACATGTTTTTCAGATGGAAATTATTCCCTTTTTTAAAATTATACTTTATAGCATAATATAAATTGAAGTTATATTCAAAGATGCGCATCACACACACAAAATGGTAGAAATGTAATTTTATTCTAAGTGCTGGAAATATACTTAATGTATTGGTAAAGACGACTGACAGAGAAGATGTAAAAAAGTAAGTTCAAATTCAAGTACAAGTACAGAAAATATGTATTTAAGTACACTGCAGATGTTTTGTGTTTCTACCATAGATATAAATAGAACACGCCACTAGAACTATAGGGGAAAGATTAATGATCTAACTCTGTGGTTTCTACCTAACACCATCTCTCAGCAGTGTTCTTGTCAGGTGGCTCCACCTGGTGAATGTATGAAGAGTTACAGCCTGTATGGGTAACACTGCAGCAAACATAATCTGTACATTTTGCTGTGGCCGCATTGACAAGGTTTTATTTGATATAATTTGACAAGATACATAATAGTTAACATCATGCATCTTTATTCCATGATAAATATTTTTCTGGGAGACCAGCACGGTACGGAATATATTGGTATAAGTTTATTAAATTCTAGAAACTTAGCAAGTACTCTTTGTCAATTCAATTCACTTTATTGTCCTAAGAAGGATATTCATTGTACAAGTCATGATCTTGTGTACAAGATATTAAATATAGTACAGATGTGTATTTAAAACAATTAGGCTTATCAAAGAAATGAAATTAAATGTAAAATTCAAAAAAGACGGTGCAAGTGGTGTTGGGCCGGACACTGGTGTCAGCCTTAAATGTGACCCCCTGAAGGTCAGGATTGAGCAGTTAAGTAAGGGTCAACTGATTCATCACTGGCAGGAATGCCAAGTAAGTGACCTCATGGAACAAATAAGAAGTAAAATTTCATCACTGCTGACTTCAGTGGCTCTGTTGAGGCTGCCGTGGTGGAGCAGACTGTAGCTGGATGTGGTCACTGACCCTGTCCACTGTCCACTGGGTCTACGTCTGAATCACTCACTTTTGAGCTCGTCCACTGATGGCTGCCAGATGTGGGTGCAATCCGCTCCGTCACGGTTGAGTGGCCACAGCAACGTGTGCCTAGAACGACGGTTCTGGTTGAGTGATTTCGAAGGCATTACATAAAAAACATGTTGTACAGCAACTTACAGCTGGCAGGTGTGCTAGACTGGGGAGGGGCTGTGTGTGTCTCTCGCTGTGATGTGGATGTCACAAGTGAAGTAGCCGGCTCCCATGTGGGGCTCTCCACTGGTGTTTGTTTATTTTATGTGTACCAAATGGAATACATTCACCGTGGAATCGGACCACCCACATAGTTGGTCACCTACACTAGACTGTAGCGGTCAGACACACGTACTGCTGTATATAAACACAACAGTGTGGCAGTGCTCTAGAGATGGAATACGCACTTTGGAGGAATAACGAAAAACAGCTTGATGTGTGTAAAAGGTTGTTTCTGGTTGTGACTACAAAAATGTGTTTGTAGTGCACCGGAACATGCCAGGGAAATACCCTAAATCACCTGTGTGTCTACAATAGGCAGATGTAGGCACTTAAAATGTCGTAAAATAGAAACATCACACAATGCAAGTAACACAAATGGGTGGAGAGGGTTTGTAATGTAAGACACTACTACGCTTGAGAACATGCACCGGTCTAGACAGTGACCTTGCTGTTATCCTTGCTCTAGTTCAAAAACATCTTTCTAGAAAGCACCTGAAGTAGCATCTTATGGCCAGTACACAACGGGGTAATAATGAACCATTTTGAATAATTTCAAGGCTAATAAAACATAGTAAATTCAATGTGTGTATATATGTATTTAATATATATATATATATATATATATATATATATATATATATATATATATATATATATATATATATATTGAGGTATACTTGTGTTGCTGTCTTGTGACATTTCATGTGCTCCTCAAACCGGCCTCAATTCAATTTAGGGATGGAATGTGGTTGTATGTTATATTATGTATATGGGTCCATACACAAACACACACCTTTAAGCAATCCTGCAACAGTTGGTGTCAGAAGTGGGATTTTTGTTGTATGTCGAAAACACATATGTAGGGTGTCAGAAGTGGTAATTTCATTCATTGAACATGCACAATTGCCCCAAGTAGTAACATCACCGGCCCCTCCTGTGTGTTACAGCGCCTCCTGGTGAACACTATCATATGTTACAGCGCCTCCTGGTGGACACTATCATTTGTTACAACGCCTCCTGGTGAACACTATCACATGTTACAGCGCCTCCTGGTGAACACTATCACATGTTACAGCGCCTCCTGGTGAACACTATCATATGTTACAGCGCCTCCTGGTGGACACTATCATTTGTTACAACGCCTCCTGGTGAACACTATCACATGTTACAGCGCCTCCTGGTGAACACTATCACATGTTACAGCGCCTCCTGGTGAACACTATCATATGTTACAGCGCCTCCTGGTGAACACGTCACATTTAAGTAATCCTGCAACATTTGGTTTCAGAAGTGGGAATTTTTGTATGTCCAAAACACATATGCAGGGTGTCAGTAGTGGCAATTATATTCATTCATGCACGCTTGCACATAGTAGTGACATGTGAGGAGCGGTGGTCACGCGGTAGAGTGCCGGACTGTCAATCGAGGGGACGGTGGTTCAATCCCACCTACCGCCGTTTCGAAACTTAGGCAATTTCGTTCACCTCACATTGCCTGTATCTTTCGGAAGAGACACTAAAAGCCGGTGGTCCCTTCTCTCTGGTGTCTATGCCAGGGGAAGTAAAGGATCTCACTGTGGACTCACTAATTCTAGAGAAGGACAACTCTGAAACACCAAGCTCGACAATACTCTAGTCACAAATATGTGGCTAACATAGAGTGATGAGCTAACCATAACAAGAACAAGAACATCACAGCCAACTCCCATGTGTTACATACAGCGCCCCCTGGTGAACACTGTCATATGTTACAGCGCCTCCTAGTGAACACGCCCAAGGACCACCCGGACTACGAGCAGCTGCAGAAGGCGGAGAAGGCGATCCACGACCTGGCGCTGAGGATCAACAGTGTGAGGGAGAGCAAGCATGAGGAGGACCTGCAGGAGACGCTCAAGAAGCTCGAGCTGCTCCTCATCACTGATGTGAGTTACACCCAGAGCCGTAATGTAGCGAAGTACTTTTACTTCGTTACTTTACTTAAGTAGAAAAGTTTACTTTTCTTGAGTAACGAAGTAAATTTTTTGGAAGTACTTTTACTTGTAACCAAGTACAAATATGTGTACTTTTTCTAAATGTAGTGAAGTACTCATAATTTCTTTCTTTTCTTTTAAGAAAGATATAATACTCCTATAACAACGTGAATTACTACTAGTTCAACTTATGAATACTTTTATGCACAGAAAAATAGCAAACAATTTATATATGTTTGGTGTACACACTAAATTATAATTGTGAATATTTTGTTTTATTCACAACAGTTGGCTGCATCGCCCATTCAGAACTAGTTTAAGGAGAAAAGTACTTTTGTGTTTACTTCAAGTACATATTTTTACTTTTTATTTGTACTTCAAGTACATTTTTCTAGAAGTACTTACTTTTACTTGAGTAGCTTTTTCTACGGTTACTTTTACTTTTACTCAAGTACAAAATAAATATACTTGTTACAGCTCTGGTTACACCTGGCACGGGAACAGTTTCTCATTGAAATCTATATGTTCAATTTTTTATAGAAATTACATTAAACGTTATTTATATGTAATAATATTATTATATAAAAACTATTGAGACATATCTCCGTGAAGTGGTTTTAATTAATTGATTAAGTAGTAATAACTTGTAGCACTTCTATAGTGCCTGTATCCTTGAAGATTCAAGCTCAGAGCTGCAACAAACAAAACCATTTGGCATAATGCTAAATGAGGAGAGGCAATAGTCACTGAACATTTATGGTGGAAAAGCAATTTCAAATAAATGTGTTTTTAGTTTTTTTTTAATGAAAGATGATAATTTCAGAAGATTCAGTTGTAATATGGAGTTGATTCCAGATTTAGCTGCAGAGAAAGCACATTTGCCAATATTGAGCTAATTTTAGGAACAAAAAGTTGATTGGGAACGGATGATCTAAGGGTCCTAGGGATGTCAGGGAAATGTAACAGATTCACCTGTCTAATCATGTGTCGCTATCTATCAGGCATGTAAATAAATCTACACTGAACACAATCAGCAGTGTTGTCAGAAAAATATCATTAATCATGTAACAAGTTTGAATTGGCAGGCGTTTTTCTAAATAAACCTGTACAGAATCTAGAGGATACAATTCATACAATTTGACTGGTCTTTTGGTATTTTATTATTATCTTCTTATTTTTCACAATTTAAAGTCTATCATTAATCATGTGTGGCAAAACTTAATTTAAATTATAGAAAAAATTATTTTACTGATGATAACATTTAGCTAAATTTACAGGTAGTTAGCATGTTTTGTTATGTGACAAAGTGTTTCCTGTGGGTGAATATTTTGTGCATTGGTTCCAGCTCATTGCTCAAGACAGAATATATTTACGACATGACATGATTCAAGTTTTGGTAAGTAACTCTAGGTTTGTATACGTAGGAATGTAACTTTTTTTTTTTTTTTAATTGGGACAATTGCCACACTGTTCCTGCACGTTCTCTTTTTTTGTAAGCGCACCTGAATCATACCAAACGTTTTTGTCTGTCTCTCCATCAGCCTGTCCATCCATATATATGTCCATATGTCAGAGTGTCCGTCAGTTCGTCTTTCCGTCTGTTGGTCAATCCATCTGTCAATCCATTTGTCAGTCCATCTCTGTCCATCCATTTGTTCATTTTCTGTCAGTCTGTCTATCCGCACATCCATCTGTCTGTCGATTTTCCATCCATTTATTCACTTGTCTATCTGTCCAATAATCTGAATGTTCCTCCATGTGGTTTACTCTACATCTCCCAATATGTCCAGCAGCTTTGTGTATACAGAGTAGACTTTGTAGCCATGTAACAAGCTGCCCAGTGAGCATAGAGGCTGGTTGTGATGTTGTATAAAGGCTGGTTGTGATGTTGTATAAAGACTGGTTGTGATGTTGTATTAAGACTGGTTGTGATGTTGTATTAAAACTGGTTGTGATGTTGTATTAAGGCTGGTTGTGATGTTGTATTAAGGCTGGTTGTGATGTTGTATTAAGACTGGTTGTGATGTTGTATTAAGACTGGTTGTGATGTATTAAGACTGGTTGTGATGTTGTATAAAGACTGGTTGTGATGTTGTATTAAGACTGGTTGTGATGTTGTATAGAGGATGGTTGTGCTGTTGTATAAAGGCTGGTTGTGATGTTGTATAGAAGCTGGTTGTGATGTTGTATAGAGGCTGGTTGTGATGTTGTATAGAGGCTGGTTGTGATGTTGTATAAAGGCTGGTTGTGATGTTGTATAGAGGCTGGTTGTGACATTGTATAGAGGCTGGTTGTGTTGTTGTATAGAGGCTGGTTGTGATGTTGTATAAAGGCTGGTTGTGATGTTGTATAGAGGCTGGTTGTGATGTTGTATAAAGACTGGTTGTGATGTTGTATAAAGACTGGTTGTGATGTTGTATAAAGACTAGTTATGATGTTGTATTAAGACTGGTTGTGATGTTGTATAAAGACTGGTTGTGATGTTGTATAAAGACTGGTTGTGATGTTGTATTAAGACTGGTTGTGATGTTGTATAGAGGCTGGTTGTGATGTTGTATAAAGGCTGGTTGTGATGTATAAAGGCTGGTTGTGATGTTGTATAGAGGCTGGTTGTGATGTTGTATAAAGACTGGTTATGATATTGTATTAAGACTGGTTGTGATGTTGTATAAAGACTGGTTGTGATGTTGTATTAAGACTGGTTGTGATGTTGTATAAAGACTGGTTGTGATGTTGTATAAAGGCTGGTTGTGATGTTGTATAGAGGCTGGTTGTGATGTTGTATAAAGACTGGTTATGATGTTGTATTAAGACTGGTTGTGATGTTGTATAAAGACTGGTTGTGATGTTGTATTAAGACTGGTTGTGATGTTGTATAAAGGCTGGTTGTGATGTTGTATAGAGGCTGGTTGTGATGTTGTATAAAGACTGGTTGTGATGTTGTATAAAGACTGGTTGTGATGTTGTATAGAGGCTGGTTGTGATGTTGTATTAAGACTGGTTGTGGTGTTGTATAAAGACTGGTTGTGATGTTGTATTAAGACTGGTTGTGATGTTGTATAAAGGCTGGTTGTGGTGTTGTATAGAGGCTGGTTGTGATGTTGTATAAAGACTGGTTGTGATGTTGTATAGAGGCTGGTTGTGATGTTGTATTAAAACTGGTTGTGATGTTGTATTAAGACTGGTTGTGATGTTGTATAGAGGCTGGTTGTGATGTTGTATAAAGGCTGGTTGTGATGTTGTATAAAGGCTGGTTGTGATGTTGTATAAAGGCTGGTTGTGATGTTGTATAGAGGCTGGTTGTGATGTTGTATAGAGGCTGGTTGTGATGTTGTAGACCCGCAAGGACCCATGTTGCATCTGGCTCTTCTCAGACCTCGTTGTGCTCAGCTCCATCAAGAGGAAGAGCGGCACTGTGAACAAGAGGAGCACGCTCATGCTGTGAGTGACTCATCCACAATGTCTCGCTCCTGTCCATCCATTGCACAAACCTTTACTCCAGAAAAAGTGTTTCCCTTTTACCAAGATTATGCCACATTTCTGCCATCATTTAGAAAGCCTACCTGTGTGCAATTGTGAATCCCCCACAGCTCACGGCCTATCCATCCTTCTGTTGACAACGTTTGTATGGCTTACTGAGTTTGAGATTGACCAATCCACTTGTTTTGATGTGCCTCTAAGCTTGGTTTTACAAGGATTCAGGTGGAAATGAAGCTTATTGGCAAATATTTTGAGCATTTTTTCAACTACGTATGTGCAAAACAGTTAAAAATAACTGCAGAATGTTGTTAAAATATATTAATCAGAATCTAACCTTCTCGAGAGATTATTATCTATGACATGACAACTTACGCATTGCAACATTTTGAACATAAATTTTTTTAATGTAGGGATTGTCTTGAACTTGTCCAGAGGTTACTATGAAACTTGATGCAACATTTTGAGAACCAACTATTTACATGATAAATGTTTTGTGCCCAGCCAATCTCCGGCAGGGAACGACTTTGTGGAGAACGTGAAACACAAGATGTGGCTGAAGATCTCGCTCGACAACCTGGAGGTGGTCAAAAGTGAGTGTAGTCTGATGACACACCTGATGACACACCTGATGACACACCTCAGTGTCATCACTGACTCCCTATGGTATAATCTTAAAAATAAAATTATAGTCATGGTTGTGTCCATGTGTAGCCCTTTAGTTTTTATTTCCGACTGAACTCTGAAGTTGAAATGATAAATTTCCATGTTGTGTCGTGTTTTATTAATTGATTGTAAGATATTAAATACAATGTAAAAACGTCGGTTTCCACCCTATTTTTCCAAATGACTAAAACTGTATTGGGCCCTACCCCGGGTAGTAAATGAAGAACATTATGTCAATTGCGTAATTTCAAAACTAACAGCCTTCATAGTGGTCTGAGTGCAACAAAGAGTACACATTTAATATATGTGCATTCTGTGACACACAGTGTCACATGACCTGTCTATTGTTGTGTGAGAGTGTCACATGACCTGATCTGTTGTTGTGTCAGCCTCGGACCTGAAGACCAAGAGAGAGTTGGTGGACCTCGCAGACCTGGAGGAAGACTTCACCATCCTCACCAAGATCTCAGAGTTGTCCTCCAAACTCACCTGTCTCCATGAGGTGAGGCCTCAAGTCACAGCGTCATTGGTTGGCTAAACATTTGGTAACAACTGGTAGAGAAATATATAGATTTTTTTTAGAATTCTAAAAATAACAATGAGGTCATAACAAAATCAGTATAATTGTGTCGAGTTGCTATGGCCATGAGGTTCATAGAATTCTGCAGCGTATATCATAAACCATCAGTAAAATCCGATGGAAGAGTCTACAGGATTGATTAGCTAAGGGCATCTATTTTGCCAAATAGGGACTTTTACTGCTAAAAGACAGAGTTGTTGAGAACTTGATGGGTAAATGTACACATACGTGCGTAGCTTAACGAACAATATTCTCATGTTTAGTTGTCGTCATGAGTGAGTTGTTGTTGCAGGAGTTGAGTGGTTCAGTCAACGACCTACTCAACAGCATCAACAGGCAGCTGTCGGAGCATCAACTCAAGAACCCACCACCCAAGGCAAACAGGGTGGAGCTGCTCGCTACTACCATGTATGTACGGCACTAGGGCTGTCTCACATGGCAGTGTATTGAGACAGTGCAACTCATGTCATTGGTTTGATTTTTAAGGACTTTTGTGAGTTCGAGACATTGTTTCATCTACAAACTCTTTACATGCCCACCGTGAGGAATGGTCTCAGGTCTGAAACTTGGGCTAACACAGGAGTTGTTGTTCTCTAGAATTAGTGAGTCCACTACAGGTCACACATTTACCCCCTGTGTGGGATCTTTAACTTCCCCTGGCATAGACACCAGACAGAAGGGACCACCGGCTTTTAGTGTCTCTTCTGAAACACACAGGCAAATGTGGGGTGAATGAAATTGCCTACGTTTCGAAACGGTGGCATGGCAAAACCACCATCCCCTCGATTGAGAGTCCTGTGCCCTACCACGCAACCACAGCTCCACACCTAGTCTAGTGTGTGTGCGGCTCCATAGATTCACAAGATAACAAACCCAGTGTTAATGTGTTGATGTTAATGTTCTTATAGTGGATACATCTGGAATTCACTTGCATTTTGTTGTGACCATCCCATATATTGTAGATCATGAGTTGTACAATGCATATCCTTTTAAGGACAATAAAGTGATTGATTGATTGATTGATTGATTGATTGATTGATTGATTGATTGATTGATTGATTGATTGATTGATTGATTGATTGATTGATTGATTGATTGATTGATTGATTGATTGATTGATTGATTGATTGATTGATTGATTGATTGATTGATTGATTGATTGATTGATTGATTGATTGATTGATTGATTGATTGATTGATTGATTGATTGATTGATTGATTGATTGATTGATTGATTGATTGATTGATTGATTGATTGATTGATTGATTGATTGATTGATTGATTGATTGATTGATTGATTGATTGATTGATTGATTGATTGATCTATATCAACGTGTATATTTGCTGCCATCTCATAATTTTCTGCCTGTATCCAAGGATCATACTTGCGTCTGTTAGCTCGAACGTACTTTTGTAATCACGGTCCAGCTGTTGGATTCAGCACAGATGCAGCCATCTTAGGTTGTACAGAGATGTTCACTTATGATTGGTCAAAATATTGGTTAAGAAAATGACAAGCTGTAGAAAATGACATTCTGTTATTTCAAAAAGCTTAAATTTTATTTGTTTAAAAGTACCAACCCAAAATGTTTCTATGGGCTCCCAAATATGAACAGTGCAGCAGTTTGCTGAACTCTACTAAATGTCCATACAAATATTGATGCCTGGTGACCTCTTGGGCAGCCGAAAGTAATATGTCATGTAACTAAAATGTCTCAATGCTCTTTTGATCCTGATATCAAGATATTAATTGTTACACTCACCGAAGGAACAAGTTCATAGCAAGGGGAGTAGATATCATAGTTAAAATATCTTGAGTTTATGGTGTCACCTATAGGTAATATTTAACAACTGAAAGACTGACTAATTGTGTGCACTGTGTTTCAGGGAACGAGTTGCACATATTACGGTTGTGTTCCCGAGTCCAGAGAAGAGAGCATTGTGGGAGTCGGCCATCACAGAAGCAAAACAGAAACTTGGTAGGTGGAGTGTGTGCTTGCAGTAGCAGTTGGTACGAGATGTACGTTGAGGTGATAAAAATAGCAAATCTAACAGCAGTTTAAAATGTTTAACCCATTTTATCCTGAAGCTAGTGCAGACGAGTTGCAGCCAGTTCCTGATCATTTCCTCAAATAAATCTGTCAGCATTAAAAAATGACAGGCCTTCATTTAAAATGGACATGACTTTATTATTTCTCAATCAATTTTTAAATGTGATATACCTTTAGAAAGTAGATAAAATAAACTATCAAGTCGCATTGACAAACTCATAGTTTTATCATATATATTTTATGTGGCATATGACAAAACATGCCCAATAAATTCAAACCTATGTTGAGGTTTGTCACATTACTTTTCACCTGACATTTTCGCCAAGAAGGAGACAACATGTCAATGAGCAAGTTGACTTTATTTTATGCATTACTCTCTGCTGAAAACAAAGGTATACAACTTGTCCACATATCTTGGATAATAATCTCATAATGTAAAATTGTTTGTAATAACCCCCATATCAGTCGATTGAATCGCCAACGTGTGGCGCCGCTAAGCGGAATTATGCAAATTTGTGAAATATTATCTGTCAACGATGTATAATTTTGTGGCTTATTTCTTATAACTAATAAATAAGTACTCTAAAGTAACAACGTTGGTCAACATTTCAACGTCACTTTATTGATGAAGTAGTTACCATCGTTGGAAATAATCTTAACTTTGTTTGGTGCCAAAAAACCCGGCGCGGTGACCGAAAATGCATGCCGTTGTCGGTCGACCCCACTTCAATGGCTTCAAAGTATGTCTTTACGGACAAATATCGCATCAAATACCATAACCGTCCATCTTATATCGGCTATCCACTTGTCTGCCTTCTTGTCATCAACAGTATGAAGTAAATTAATGGAGTTATCCTTCGAAATACATCGACATTTAACGATCTTTGCGACTCAACGCCATCTTTAATTTCACTTTGGCTTGGGGGTGCCGAATTTGAACGGCAAATACCCAAAGAACGGCACTGATTGGTTGAAAAATATGGGTTTCCTAGTGATCCCGATATACTGACGTCATTCGGTGTTAACCAGCCAATGGGATTCCAAAACGTCAGAGTGCGGGGAAGCCGTGCCAAGTGCAAACTACGACCAGAATCGTATTCCGGATAAAAAGGGTAACTACGACTAGAATCGTATTCCGGATAAAATGGGTTAATATATCACTCACATATAAGCGATTAAAATGTGGTAGGGGTCATGTAGACAATATTTAGATTTCATTTATTCCAACAGCTGTCCAACCGTACTTTTGATTGACTAAAAAGACAGTAAAAATAAAGATGTAATTAAATCATTTTGTTGTTGTCAGAAGCGACAGTCGATGGAAAAGATCCAGAGTTCCTTCACGCGCTCCAAATCACAAAGACAAGAGCTGGCATGCAGGTAGGTACAGTCGGAAACAGTTATCATGAAATTGCGCTAAACTGGTACATTTAAAAGACAACCAACTGCTAACACATTAAGACAGTCGTACATCTCTAGGCTGCTTTGCAGTGGCAGGTCCAACCATGTGGAACAGCTTGCCTAAGAGTGTGAGAACAACTGAGACACTGGCAGCTTTCCGAAAACAATTAAAAACTCACTTATTTCGTTTACACTACCTGCCTTGATGACACTGATTTGTATTCTATGACGGTGCTTGGTTTTAAATTGTTCAGTTTGTAATTGTATTTTTACACACTAATTTTTTTTTTTTTTTTATCTTAGCTTATTTATTTATTTTTACTTACTTATTGCTCTTATATTACTTATTCATTTAAATTAGATTACTGATTTGATCTTACCTTATGTATTTAATTAGTCTATATTTTAGAATAGGTCAACACGTCATAGTAATGTGTTTTTATTGATCTTAACTTATTTACTTATTTATCTTAGCTTATTTATTGTTATCTTACCTTATGTATTTAGTTAATTTATATTTTAGGTTAGTGAACACATTGTATTAATGTGAAGCACTTTGATTGATACTGAGTTAGCTAAAAAGCGCTATATTAAGCAACGGAATTATTATTATTATTATATTTCATGGCTGTCTGGGTCCACCAGTTCTCCTGTGCATCACCAATCGATGGCCTCAACCTGAAGCAGTGTCGAGACGTGTGGGTGTGTAACAGTGACGGCTACGTGGGTCACATGTGCCTCCTCAGTCTGCAGCCAGAGCCAATCGTCACACTCAACTCTCCGGTGCCAGGATGTAACTCACGCATTCTCTGCATTTGTGCCACGCCCGCATTCCTCAAGTTCAAACGGTAATTACTCGTTTCATTTACTAAGCACTCAAAAGATCGCCCTCAGCCAGCAGATTTCTAGTAACTAGTATGTTGATTTGAGTATGCATATCCATGAGCATAACCAGCATTATTTTCTTTAATTTTACCCTGAATTAAGTTATTAAAACTACAACTAAAATGTAATATATTTCTGCCAACTGTGTTGTTGATCTGTGGCACAATTGTATACTTTTTATTGTTCATTCACTTCCACTGTCCATTTAAGTTATACAAATAATTGCTCCTAATGAATAACTAATTGTGCTGATGGTTATTGTGCTGATGGTTTATTTCAGAGTTGTCCTGTAGAATTAGTGAGTTATACATTTACCGCCTGCGTGGGATCTTGACTTCCTCTGGCACAGACACCAGTTTGAAGTAAACAGAATTTGCCACCAGGATTTGAGCCCTGGTTCCTTTGATAGCATCCACTCTTGGGAATAGAGTTCCAGAACAGAATCAGAGTCTGTGACCTGTTGCTTAGCAAAAGCTCCATTGAGCCATCATAACAAATCAGTCAATGTGTGCCAAACATATGGCAACTTAGTGCACTGTGGTGTGTATTTTTTGTAATTATGGTGCCAGAAATTTGTCTTTGTGATCAAAATATGTGGCAGTTTTAAATCAAATGCTGTAATAATAAAATTCATATTATATATATATTTATATATATATATATATGTGAGTATATATATATATATACATATATATATATATAAATAAAAAAATACAATATTTATATAGCGCCATAATCACACGGTGCTCTATGGCACTTTACAGTTCACATTAATAATAATAATAATAAATCTACAGAGAAATTAAAACATTCCAATATTTAGTTAAATCATTTAAAAGCTAAACAACGATAGTCGTAAATTGAAAGAGTAAGAATACAATTATATAATGCAATAAGTAATTAAGTAATATATTACATAAGAACTATCAAATGATAATAATAAACAAATAAATATATAGAATTAAGCTGAATAAAAAGTAGTAAGATTGCGGATAAAATGTACATTCATGGCATTAAAATAAATGAACTATTAAGAATAAATATTAAGTATATTAAAAGTGTTGATGAGTCTATTTGTTGTCTATATAGTGCTGCCGGAACAGAAATGTCTTCAGTTGCCTTTGAAATGTAGTGCAGGTATCACAATTTCTAATGTTAACAGGCAAACCATAGCGTCGCCGCTGCTTTCGTAAAAGTTCTGTCTCCATATGTTACAGTTCTGGTTCGTGGCACGGTCAACATGATAGTTGATTCTGACCGTAAAGAGCGTGTTGGTCTGTAGACGGATAGCAGATCACTCAGGTAGACTGGCGATTGGTGGTGTATCGCATGATAGGTGTGTGACAAGATCTTATACTCTATTCAGCGGTGGACTGGAAGCCAGTGAAGTTCTTTTAGAACAGGAGTGATGTGTGAGCGGCGACCGGTTCTTGTGATGACACGCGCGCAAGCATATATATATATATATATATATATATATATAAACTGCTAACAATATTACTGACAAATACAAGATGGAGTTGATACTTATAGTTGTTATTGTGACGTGGGTAGACAGTGCCATACTGACTGGGTCAGTGGCTGTTCTAGATTGGTCTCCCTGTGTCCATACTACAGAACAGAGTAGTTCAGTAGAATCATTTGTTGTTCCCAGCAAGGGCAGCGGTCCTCGCGGCGGCTCCAGACAGGTGGCAGCACCGAAGATCACGGTGGAGGAGGACCACGATGATGACGAAGACAGAGAGGAGCCGGAGACGGAGGACGGCTACGTGTCCGACTCCAGCTCCACCACCAGCGACGACCTCGCCGTCATAGAGGAGGAACACGGTAGGTGACAGACGGACAGACAGGGGGCAGACGGACAGGCAGGATAGACTATCTGTCATAGGGGAGGAATATGATGGTTGGTAAGAGACAGACGGATGGATGGACGGACGGACGGACGGACGGACGGACGGACGGACGGACGGACGGACGGACGGACGGACGGACGGACGGACGGACATAGAGGAGGAACACAATGGTAGGAGATAAACAGACAAACAAGTTATCTACTGTCATAGTTTTAAAACATAACAATAGATATCCGGACGGACGGACGGACGGACGGACAGTCATAGAGGAGGAACACAATGGTAGGAGATAAACAGACAAACAAGTTGTCTACTGTCATAGTTTTAAAACATATTAATAGATACGAGACAAACAAAAAACCTGACAGAGGATGGTGATGATGTGTGAGAGGCAGACACAGTCAGGTTGTCTTTCTCAGACGAGGACACAGTGCTGGTGGACTGACGGACAGATGGTGGACAGACACGTGGACAAACTGGAGTTTCTGTCAAAGTGGAAGACCGTCTTTTTGAACAATTCAGTAATGTCCATCTAACTTCTGGTATGAAACCAAAACCCAGTCAGAACCCTTAGTCGGAGAGTATTAAAGATGTTTATTCTGATGTGTTGTAGAGTAATGCACAAAAGTAACACCTGCAATGCAAACTGGGTAGGCTTAACAGACAAACTTACATATTAGATTTATTACAGTTAGATTTATCAGTGGACAACCAGTTTTTTTTTATTAATGACAGGCTTTTAATTACTACTACAATTACAATGCGACATGACACCATTGTCTTATTGTTCCCCAACAGCTGAGTTACATCGGCCAAAGTCTCCGTCGCCAGAGACAGGCCAATACAGGGGACCAGAGTCTCCCCGAGACCAGACCACGCTACAGGACCCTCTCAAGAGCACCATGTGGCTGGGGACAGAGGACGGCTGGTAGGACCATGTGACACATTGTAACAGTACTTGTGACTGACAACATGTGTAATGAATGACATATGTCATCGTTAATGGCACATGTAACACAATGGTAATGAGGTGTATAATAATACTTGTAATGATAATTGTAATGGCGTAACAACAGTTGTAAAATCTTTAGCAATATGTAACAATATATGATCATTTCACTGATGTGTAATTAATACCACTTATATAGACATGCATTACAACAACTATGATGATATGTATAACAATTCTTGTAATGGCATATGTAATAATAACTTATATATATGTAGCTATACTTGTAAACAACACTATAGTGGTAGTTGTCTCTCTGAGACAATAACATTGCTGCCTTGTTGCAAAAAACAACTGCAGTTGTCAACAACCTTTGTAATGACATTTGTAACAATTGTAACACTCACTGATACACTTGTCTGTCTTCCTCTTGCAATGTAATGACATTTGTAACAATTGTAACACTCACCGATACACTTGTCTGTCTTCCTCTTGCAATGTAATGAGATTTGTGACAATTGTAACACTCACTGATACACTTGTCTGTCTTCCTCTTGCAATGTAATGACATTTGTGACAATTGTAACACTCACGGATACACTTGTCTGTCTTGCTCTTGCAATGTAATGACATTTGTAACAATTGTAATACTCACCGATACACTTGTCTGTCTTCCTCTTGCAATGTAATGACATTTGTAACAATTGTATCACTCACGGATACACTTGTCTGTCTTCCTCTTGCAATGTAATGACATTTGTAACAATTGTAATACTCACCGATACACTTGTCTGTCTTCCTCTTGCAATGTAATGACATTTGTAACAATTGTAACACTCACCGATACACTTGTCTGTCTTGCTCTTGCAATGTAATGACATTTGTAACAATTGTAATACTCACCGATACACTTGTCTGTCTTGCTCTTGCAATGTAATGCCATTTGTAACAATTGTAATACTCACCGATACACTTGTCTGTCTTGCTCTTGCAATGTAATGACATTTGTAACAATTGTATCACTCACGGATACACTTGTCTGTCTTGCTCTTGCAATGTAATGACATTTGTAACAATTGTAATACTCACCGATACACTTGTCTGTCTTGCTCTTGCAATGTAATGACATTTGTAACAATTGTAATACTCACCGATACACTTGTCTGTCTTGCTCTTGCAATGTAATGACATTTGTAACAATTGTAATACTCACCGATACACTTGTCTGTCTTGCTCTTGCAATGTAATGACATTTGTAACAATTGTATCACTCACGGATACACTTGTCTGTCTTGCTCTTGCAATGTAATGACATTTGTAACAATTGTAATACTCACCGATACACTTGTCTGTCTTGCTCTTGCAATGTAATGACATTTGTAACAATTGTAATACTCACCGATACACTTGTCTGTCTTGCTCTTGCAATGTAATGACATTTGTAACAATTGTATCACTCACGGATACACTTGTCTGTCTTGCTCTTGCAGCATTCACATCTTCCCAGCGACAGAGAACATTAAGACAACCAAGAACAAGATTCGCCTACAACAGAGCGCTGGGGTTCTCTGTATAGTGTAAGTTTGTGAATGAGACATGATTTGCCATCATATTCCTGACATTAGCTATGACCACGCACCGTCAACGTTGACCTCCTGACACGCCTGAACCTTCCTTGTCCACTTGTTTTCAGAGGTTTTTATTCTGGATTGACGTCTTGTTCAATTTGATCAGTGTCTCTGTTGACCACAGGAAAATACACAGTTCCTGAAAACATCACATTTATATAAATATTTAGTGCATAGTTTGGGTGGCTAAAGTTGCAGTGTTTAAGTTTTGTGTTGGCACTAGTTGATGTTCTAGTTGTTTCTAGCCTTTAGCAATGTTGTAATACCTGACTACCCAGAGAGGTAGTATGTAAACGTTGTGATTACAATGGTCTTATGAAGTCTCATTCAACTAGTCACCCTTTTTCAAAACATTATAACCAAGCCAGTCATTCTATGCTGGCACTGAGGGTGGTCACTGCCAGGGTGCATCCTCAATGGTTCTGTTATGTCCCAGATTGAGACGGGACCAACATTAATCTGAATCTAAGTCCCCAATGGTGAGAGCCAGGTTTATATACTGAAAGTGTTCCTGTTTGTCTTGCAGACATCTTGACCAGAAGGTGTTTGTGTCTCTTGCCAACGGGGACCTTGTCGTGTACCAGAGGGACCAAGGTGAGTTTGTCAACTTATAGTTTATAGAACTGGCGAGTCACCAGATTGTGTTTTCACTGCTGTGTCATTCTGGTAGTTCATGATGTAGTTGCTATTGCAGATTCCTCAGCTCTCTCAAAAGTAAGTGTGTTGATTCCGCCACCTATGTCTTCATTGGGATTGACTTGACAAACAATAACTTTGAGGCACATATTCATAAAAAGTGACTGATAGTTATAACAATAATTAATTGCCTAATAAACATAAATCGTTAAAAATCAAACTCAATACAAAAGCGTTAATTTATCTCAGAGTCAATGAACAATTCCAGTTGTCAACAGTGTATTTGTCAATGGTGTTTTTGTACGCCCAAAATGGTCATTTGTATGCTTTGTACGTTTATGAACAGCTGAAAATTTAATTACTTCAGGTGTTGGTCACTGTCCCTTTTGAAGTTACAAACCTTTTTATTCGATGACCTGAATAACCTTATTATTGTCAAATAACCAAAACTGTTGATGTTTTGCACCTCAGGGATGTCAGCAATATCTAACCCAGCTTGTAAAGTCACGTAATCCATGCTTTGTTTTGTAGACGGACCATGGGATATTACCGGGGCAGAGGTCGTGAGTTTGGGTAATGCCACATCCCCCATCAACAAGATGCTGGCAGTGGCTGGCAAGTTATGGTGTAGTTGTCACAATGAGGTCATGGTCATCAACCCATCATCTCTCGAGCTGGAGGTACGTAGATGCTCTCGGTGACCATGCTTGTTATAACACATGTGTTTAAATTATTTAACTAAACAGTGTTTCAGGGAAACTCAAAATTTCTCTGAAACATGGACTGTAGTTTTTTTCAACCACGTGTTGAGAGTTAGATGGTATAGATCTAATGTAGATAGAAATGCAATATATTACCACCAATGGTGTGTGCAAGGCTGTTTTCAGGATGTGATCAGTGCCATGTGTTTATTAATCAAAAAGTGATATATCCTAAAGAACTAATCTGCAGTGACAGCTGATCTCTCTGCAACATGGACAACTCATGTGATTCTAGCATAATAATAAACTTCTAAATATTAACTCGATCTATTATGTGAATAATTGGAAACATTGGAAAATATTTCGGTAGAAAACCTTATTGACATGTTATAAATATGAAGCATTTAAGAGTTTAATTAGGAAATGTAACATTTCATAACTGAATTCTACAATATTGTGCAGTCTTAGGATACCCCAATATTTTTTTTTTACAAGACAAACATTTTCTGCCAATAAATGGCTATTCCATTTTATCTTGATAGCTTTTACATATAATGTTCATTCCCTGTAACATTTGCATGTTAATTTCTTAACATCTACCTGTATTTTGCAATGTTACATGAAATGTAAATAAATGAATGCTCCCTTGTGACAGGTGACATTCAAGGCGAGTCCCGACCCAAAGCGGGGTATCTTCTGTATGACGTGTTCGGGGCTGGGGGTGTGGCTTGCACCCCAGGCCAGCTCAAAGGTGTACCTCTTTCATGCGACCACGTACGACCAGCTACTGGAAGTCAGCATCGCCCAGGCCGTCGCCCAGAAGCTACAGAGTGAGTAGAGAAAGCAAGACATTCTGGGTCGTGAAATTAAGTAACTGGAATAAAGTGACACATGTTCTCTGTCTAAAATGATGTCCAAAACCACCTTGAAATCGTTCAAGGCTGCATTAAAAACTCACTCATTACAACCTGCAATGAATAAACAGCTGCTGAGACATTGGAGGGAGAGGGGAGGGAGGGAGGGAAGGGCGTGGTGGGTGGGAGAGGATGGGAGTTGGATAGGATGAGGTGGAAATAGATGGGATGGAGGAGGCTGAAGAGGAGGGAGAGAGAGGGGGAGGAAGGGAGAAACGTGGAGACTGTGAGATGGAGGTATGTGGAACGTGGCAAGGTGGAGGAGGTGAAAGGAAGGAGGTGAGAGTAAGGGAAGTGAGTGGGTGAGTCTGAGCTGGACAGGTGACGGAGGGTGGGGTAGGTAAGCGGGAGGTGGAGGGTGTGGGAGATAAAGGGGAGAGATGAAGGCTGCTAGAGGTTTGTGTGGGATGTGGTTGCATCAGTTGCATACTGAATATGTAAAAATGCTGGCAAACTCAAACATGACCAAATGAAACGATCCCCATTCTGTGCCAGCTGTATGTGACGGCTGTGTGACTGTTGACAGCGGCTGATGACATCATCCGCCAGCACAAGACGGCCTGTCTGCGGATCACGACGCTCCTGGCCTGCAAGGACCTGCTGTGGGTGGGCACAAGTGCTGGGGTCATCCTCACCCTCCCTATGCCAAAGATTTCATCCACCGCCGTCAGAAACAGTTTCTCACAACCCACAGTGACAGGTGAGGACAGTTGGCCACGGCTTAATCGACAAAACACTGCATTGTGAAGTTGTAAATGGAAATGTTTATTGGTTTATGAAGCACCATATTTATACAATAATATTCTATAGTGCTGTACAATACAAGCAAATGCACAATAGAAGACCTGTTGCCAAGCCATAAACAAATGGTGCCGAACACAGTGTGTTCTGTGGAGTATTTTGTTGACATTTATTCCCCAGATGTATTTCTATATAGAACAACTTTAAATTTTGAAGTAACAACAGTGTGCAGTGACATTATGAATTGTGATACAATAGTTTCATTTCATTCGTACACCAATTGATGCAGTGCAAAACGTCCCCAAGTGATCAGCCTCCTTGCAACAGTATAACAATTGCAGGAAGTATAAATCATGTCTTGAACAATCATTTCACATCCAACCTAACATCCTGTATGAACCATAAAACTTATTAAATCTTCAGTCAACTAACAATAATGAATTTCGTAAAAAAATATTTTCCTTCTTTTCAAGGGTCATTGATTAATGTGTGAATGTTTGTTTAGCCAGATACTATTTTTGAATAAAACGTTGACCAACCTGAGTATCCTACATACACTAGGTCAATCATAACTGTTGACCTGACCTCACACACACTTTCCTCCAGGTCTAGTTCGAGGTCACACGGGTCACGTGCGTTTCCTGACCTGTGTCGAGATGCCCCCGACGTCCATCGGCCAGATGTCGTCGTCGGAGTCGAAGCACCGACTCACTCGCCGCGCCTCCGTCACGGTCCACACCCTCACCATGGCAACCAGGATGATCGTGATCAGTGGCGGCGACGGCTACGAGGACTTCCGCAGTAGTGCCACGGACGAGACAGCGGGGCGCGACGACAGCACCAACCACCTGCTGCTGTGGCAGGTGTGACCTCTGACCCAGGACAGGTGTGACCTTTGACCCGGGACAGGTGTCACTCAAACCGGGACTGGAGGGACGCTAGGGTTGTAATGATTGGTCAATAATAGAGTGAAATTGTGGTCACCTGTGTAATAGAGACACCTCGCAATTAAGATCACCCAAAATCATCCATGTAAAATATAGGAAATTGGTCTTGCTAATACAGTCACCTTGTCACTTGCAAGAGTGATCATAGTAGTAAGGTTTCACTGTACATTGTGAAATGCAGTTATCTGTACGATGCAGAGGTACCAGGAATAGGCATACTGTTTTACAATTAAAAACTCCAGTATTTCCGTAACAACCAGTGTACGTTTTAAGTGTTACAGTATTGTGATACATAGGTGTGCATGTATTGTACAGATATGTATGTTTACAACCCTGGGTGACGTCTTCATTCTGCGAGTATTGCGCATACCAGGTGACATTTGGTGCTGTGATGCCGGGAAAGAATCTTAGAGAATACCCGCTTGTACAATAAACGCGGGTCACTGTACAAACAGAGTTGTGAAATAGGTGTACATAGTTTGTTATCTACTGCCATCGCATCTCGTTGTGCCTTCACAGCAGGTGTTTATAGTTTCATAGCGCAAATAATTTCTGTGATGGCACCAGCGTTTTGATGTGTATACGTTCAGGAACTTGTATTATATCCCACGGACAGTGTCACTGTCGAGAACTGTAGATGTGTTAACTAATGTGTTAGTCGTGTGTACAGATGCCGTGTATGTAAACACCTAGGTGTGTATGTATTATAGTTGGTGTTGACAGTGGCGTGCGAATGCAGCCGGAACAGATGTTGTTTGTTGTTGAAGTCTGCATGTGATATACGGGACTACAGACGAACGAACGAACGGAGCAGAAGATCTCAGACAGCGTCAGTGGCGGGTGTGTGACTGTGACCACCGGCGTCGCGAGAGATCTACTGCGCAACTTGTCATGTTATTGTTACTAACAACCGACAGGACGACACAAGTGATATATAACCACATAGCAATAATTAAAGTGGTCTTCATGAACATCAACAATCTTTGTCTTGTTTTGATGCCAGATGGGGTAAATTAGCATTTCACTAACTACTGGGTAGTAGATTTTTATATGAACAGTTTAAAGGCAAAATGTTAACAACAAAAGTTTGCCAAATGTTGCCAGAGTGACAAAACGTGTCGAGCTAGAATATCTAATTTATATAAAAAAACATGTCCATTTGAGCACTGCCCCACCACTGTCCACTACACTGTCCGGTTGTCACAAAGTAACCGCATGGATGTAATTGTTTTGACCAAAAAATTTATATGTAGCATTTTTATAAACAATTTTATTACATTTATGAAACACAATATTTTGGCCTTTCTACCATTCCTTCTGGAATATTAACAATGGTCACTTCATATACAGGTTAATATTAACCAACCAACAAAATGGATGTTATCACTTCTTGCTTTGAAACCTTTAATAAACCTTGCTTAAAATGCTGATACCTGCACATGACAACAGACCAAGGCCTGCTGCCGTCATCATTGCACTATTTTGACTAACATAAAACAAAGTAATCTTTTGTAACTCATTCTTAACCTATGTCAGTTTAGATTAGTAATGGGGTTACAACACTCCAAAATATTCACCCCAGAAACACCCCCTTCCATGACTGGGTTACATGCCAGTGTGAAACTGACAAGAAATCATGACGGGTAATCAGCACCATCTATCAGAGTTAATTACTTACAATTTGTGTCTACACTATGCCTTAACCCGGACTAACTTAACCTTACTATCTCCGGGCTAAGCTAACCCAGATCATGGCTTACATAGTCTAGATACTCTACCCTGGGGTAAACCTGGTGTAGGTGATAAAGTATTCCACGGGTTCAGTGTTGGCTGGATTTTTTATTTGTCGCACTGCAGGCCAGGATGTGGCAAACTATGCATTGCGGACCAAGTTGTAATATGCGTGGCAGGTTGCAAGCATGGGACTGCAATACTAACATTTCACTTGTCACCAGTTACTTAAATGTTGGAAAACTTTTTGCTAGTCAATTGGGGATTACCAGATTGCTCATTTGTCTGTGGTGTCAATATAATGTGCTGGCCGGAGGTGCTAGCGAGTCAATTGTGATTAGCAGCCTTTGAACAAGTCGTGTTCATTCAGTGCAGAGGTAAATAGATGCAACGATCGTGATGCCACTGAAAGAAATACCAACAAAGTGAATTTCTTGTGGCAAATTATAATTTGCCACAAGAAATTCACTACAGCAAAATTACTGCGGGGTAGGCACATGCCAGGATGTGGCAAAATGTGTGGGGCAGGTTAATAATAAGCAGGGTGGACTAACATTTCCAGCCTGAACAGGGCTTTTAACAGGCGCAGCTTATGATAACTTATGTCGTTAAGTGTTGTGGTGTACGGTAGCCTAGGAGTAAAGGTGAATGCACAAATGAAAAAAGCATAATGTGCTGAGAGGCGACAATTTATTTCAACTCTTTACATGTCGAAAGCGTATCTTGCTCTCTGGTGTATTGCACCCGTCACCTGAAACAAGAGACTACAGAATTACCATTCAGACTTAATACAATTTACACTAAATACACACACAGGCATTTTCATTCTTCTTGATTCCTTCAGAAATGTCACGTCTACAATTTTAACACGGACAAATAATTTCAACCATTTTCCCTCCATAAATATCTTGATAATTTGTTGTAAACATGAACGCAGCAATATTGTAATTTTTTAGAATAAAACAAGAATATGAAGACAACATTTGAATATTATTTAAAGGGTCCCGAACGGAGGTTAAAAGATATGCAACACCATTTAAAAACATTTCCATTCATCTGTGCACATTAAAATAACAATATCAAAGAGTAATGTTGCACAACAAAATCTTCAAAAATAGTCATCAGGTATCTATCAAAAGATAATTTTCAATCAAATGCCACACCGATGATTTTATTACCTTGTAAATTATATCAATGGTGGTACGGCAAAGTACACCAAAGTGCCTAGACGTGACCACTTACTGTCTCACTGTGGGGCCGGAGCCGGGGGCTGCTGGTCCGACATGATCGGGGCGGCGGGCATGGGCTTCGTGCCCTTCTGTTCACTGTACGGGGAAGATGGGTTTGGGTCATTCTTCGGCTCAACGATGCTCACGTGATCTGGCAGGGGGCGCTTAGGTCCGATCTTGCCCGAGGGATCCCACGGCAGCATGATCTTGACACGGATCCCAAGTACACCTGAGACACCAACGACGGTTACGTAACTTGTGTAATGAACCAATAAAGTCACTAATATATCTCATGACCCATTTACAGCATGTACACAACTTGTGATTGGTTGTCTGTCAGAAATGGTACTAAATAGGCTTCAGTGTCAGGGCCAATTGTGCATGATGTTAGAAATGTTACATTTACAAGTAGAATTTGTAGTCAACTACCAAAACTATGCTGGGCTCTTCAGACGGATCATTATTGGAATTTTCAGTAACTTATATGAGGCTCATGGCATAGCTTTATGCAGAGATCCGTCCACCCGTAATTTGGACGGGTAAAAATGAATATGGATGGGTAGAAATATGGGTGGACGGGTAAAAATGAAGAAGCAAAAAGGTCTTCCAAAACCATAGATATTGTTAGTTATGCCTTGAAAGTGAGCGTAACTGGTGCCACATGTGTGTTTGTAGTGCTTTTCCGGTCAAAAAATACATTGAAAGTTTGTGAACTGGCTTAACAGTTAACATCCACATGTCCACCAAAACGTGTCACTGGCAATAATTTGATCCTGCATAAAGTCCTGGCCCCAGGCAGAAGTACAGTTCCTACAAACACAATCATGACAAAACTAGTACATCTGACTCCGCTAACTTTCTCGTGACATCTGCCCAGGTGGAGTAGAGCGGACACGTACCCTGTCGCAGGAGGACGTGTCTGACGGCGGAGTCGATGTAGTCGCCGATGGGTTCACCGCTGTGGATCATGAGGCCATCCACAAACTTCATGGACTTGGCGCGCTGTCCACGCAGCTTCCCCGACACAACCACCTCGCAGCCCTTCGCTCCACTCTCCATGATGAACTTGAGCACACCGTAGCACGCCCTGGACAAAACAACATACTTAGATGTAGTGTCATGTTTCTGGGAGCACTATATACCGAGATACCGGCGCTACTGTTATTACGTTACAACATAGTGAGCATTACTAGTTTGAAACCTGACACCAATGCCAGTTTGACTCGACACAGATTGCAATTAATATGACCCATCTCAGAAATATTACTACTAAAGCTTGTTTCAAAACGGTATGCTAAATTGCTAACACATTTTTAATGTGAACAATAATTTCACATTTGACAACCTCCAGATGAATATACTTCTATTATTTAGCATCTGTGTTCAGCAAAATTACAAGACAAATTACATAAATGGGTGTAGTTGTCGGTTACATGTGATATCGCCATGCCACGTCACAGCAACGCGATAGCAATAGGTAACCTCACTTTCTTGCACTACAACGAAACAACTACAGGCACTGCTTGCCTGCACCGTCAGACTTAGTAGTGCGTCCTATCAACCCACACACACAACAGATGACAGCAGTCAAGTTACAGTGGTCCCCCTCTCTAATGGACACTCCTGTATCCAAGCAAGTGTCCCTACATTGAGGGTGTCCTTAACTGACACTCTTGTATCACAGCAACTGTCCTTACATTGAGGGTCCATTGCACCTAGGCATCTATTAGAATGTTTTCAGTGTTCAGTCATGAAAGAAAGAAGTGATTTAAATAAATCTAATTCAACTCATTGTTCAGTTTGTTGTCAACACAACTGGTGTCTGTGAACATTAGCTCAGTCTGAGACTCGATTGCTATTAGTTAACTGGCATTGCCATTGTGAGGCGAAACAGAAAACAGATGAGACAGAAATAATAAATAATGGGTAAATTAGGAAGAATTTGTTTGTGTTTCACAGGAAGCTTAGCCTTTGTCACACTGCAAGGGTCATGACGTCATATACGCCACCATCTTGTAATCAAAATAATTTGTTATTTTTTGCCGTGTTTTTGCGTATTGTACACTATAGGAGGGACGGATATATAACCAACATATCATGTCCGCGTACACAGGGTGTCCTCTCAAAATTGGGACATTAACATGGCAAAACAGTCCGTACCTTGACAAACTGCCATAACATAGGGGGTGCGCTGAAGAAGGAGACTACTGTAATGATTTACTCTACACAAAGGCAATGTGGGTCAAAACAGCAACAGTTTCATGTATGTCACAATCACAGACAACAAACTGTCAAAATTTGGTATATGTTAGTTGAAAATGAGGGTTCTTCCACTGAAATATGGGTTGTGGGTGATGCTGAACAACTGCATGGTGAGCAAACACCTAGCATCATTAAAAATACAATCAAACTGTCTAGCGTAGTATTTTGACAAACTGTGTTTGACCAGCCATGTGTGAAACCCACCTCCTGACAGCGAGACCTCCGATGAGCTTGTAACGTAGTGACTCCGCCTGGGCAATGGCACACAGCCCACGAGTTGCAACCTTCTCGGCGTACAACTGTAACAGACACACGTTTATGGCATCCACCAGAAGCAAAGAAAGAAGTGAAGTTAATAATAATAATAATAATAATAGTAACTTCTTTTGCGCCAATATCCTCGAAAATCAAGCTCAGTGGCGCGACAAAACCAGGGGATTAATCAATCTCATAATCGAAAGCAATGCGTGAGTCGTCAACAGATGGATGGAAAAGCTAGGAGGCTAAGGAGGATAGGCAGCATTAAAGAGATAGGTTTTTAGATGTCGGCGGAATGAAACTATATTACCTTGTGATTTAACACTGGCAGGAAGCGAATTCCACACCGTTGGTGCGGCAACCGAGAAAGCTCGGGTCCCGGCTTTCGTTTTCACCCGAGGGATGTGAAGAGGGTTACTACTGGTTGAGCGTAGCTGTCTGGAATTTCTTGTTGGAGTTAGCATTGAATTTAGATATGCTGGTTGTGTAGATGAGAGTGCTTGATAGGCTATTGTACACATTTTGAAAATGATGCGATAGTGCACAGGTAGCCAATGCAGTGATTTTAGAAGCGGCACTGAGCGAGAAAAACGTGGAGAACGCGTGACTACCCTTGCTAAACAATTTTGGACACGCTGAAGTTTGGCTATGTCCTTGTTTGCTGTATTGTAAAGGAGGGAATTGCAGTAGTCGAGTCTGCTGCTTACTAGAGCTGTGGCGATGGTTTTAGCAACGGAAAGTGATAAAAACCGGCGGATACGGCGAAGATCACGGATATGGTAAAAACAGCAACGGCATGTTTTCGAGATATGTTTTTTGAAATTGAAGTTTTCATCAAACGTTACTCCGAGATTTAAAACTGAGGTGGCTGGTGTGATACTCCGACTCAGAATATGTGTCGGGAAAAAGCCATTGAGTTTTGCCCGCTGCGTTGAGGTACCAATGATGAGAAATTCAGTCTTATCTGCATTTAGTTTTAATTTACTATTTTTCATCCAGAGGGAGACATCTTGGAGACAATCCCTGAGCTGGTTTAGGGAGCGACGAGTATCTGGTGTGGTCAGAGAAACATAGATTTGTGTGTCATCTGCATAAAGGTGATGATCCAGGTTATGACTCTGGATAACTGAGCTTAATGGTGTTGTGTACAGAGTGAAAAGCAACGGACCCAAAACAGAACCCTGGGGGACACCACAAGAGGTGGGCAGCATGTCTGAGAAGCAGTTACCTATTTTAATGGCTTGCCGTCTGTCAGTAAGGTATGAAGTAAACCAGCTCGAGGCTGTGCCAGATATCCCGTACCACGTTGATAAGCGTGTAATGAGAATGTCGTGGTCAATGGTGTCGAAAGCGGCGGATAGGTCAAGCAGGGTCAGTGCAGTAACTTTGCCATTATCAATGTTAAGGTTTATGTCATTGTGTACTTTTAAAAGAGCAGTTTCTGTTGAGTGAAATTGTTTGTACGCAGACTGTGATGCATTGGTTAAACCATTTATGTTGATGTGAGAAGTAAGTCGATTTGCAACAACCTTTTCGAGTATTTTGGAAATGAAGCTAAGGTTAGAAATAGGCCTGTAGCTGTTTAGATCTTCTTTTGACAGAGTTGTCTTCTTAAGAATTGGATTTACATATGCACATTTAAAGTCTTCAGGGAATAAGCCGGAGCAGAGTGATGCATTTATTATATCTGTTATTGGTTTAATTAAAACGTCAAGGCATGCTTTCAGTAGTATGGTCGGAAGTGGGTCAAGATCACAGGATTTATTTGGGGATGACATGATTATTTTTTTCACTTCAGTAGTTGTGGCTGGTTCAAACGATGTGAGTTTAGAATTTAGTTGTGGAGAGTCGGCATTTATAGTGTCTGAGGTGTGATCTGTGAAGGCTGAATGTATCAGGCTGATTTTGTCTTTAAAATGACTTGAGAAAGAGTTACACAGTGACTTGATTGATGCATGGGTTGGTAGAGAAGGAGCAGGCCGCCTGTGTAAAATCTGATTGATGCATTTCCATAGTTGTTTTGGTGTAGCGGAGTTATTTGCGACCATGTTTTCGTAATAATATGACTTTGCTTTTGACATTTGTTGGTTACATAGATGACATTGCCGTGTGTAGCGTGACCTGTCTAAGGATGACCGAGATTTACGCCAAGTTAAAGCACAATATTCCCATGTATATGGCATATAAGGCCAACTCGGTTTTTCTAAACTGTCTTGCAATTTTTTCAGAAACGGACACCTTACAGTTCTGTATACAATTATTAAAGAAATGGATTAGTTACTCTGCAGTAATCAGCATTATTAGTCAGAGGCCCAGAACAGAGACAGAAATGTATAACCATTGTACCATCAAAAATACTGTTTCAATCTCCATTCAAAGTACTATTTATTCATTTGTTGTTTGCAACACAGTTTGACAATTCAACACGTTGAAGAAACGTTCCACAGTTGCAGTAATTTATGTTGCACCACGATGAAACAAGGCAGAGACAGAACAACTCAACATTGTCACTTTGTGGTGCTAGCTTGGATGGATGAACTGTGAAAAGTAAGAAATACAGTTTCTAACAATTACATCAACATGTTTGTGTATAAACTGGTGTAAATAATTTATAATTGGTGTAAACTTCATTTTTGATATTCATTGAATTCTTATCATTATATTTTTCATTTTTAAATCAGTGAACCAAACCTCAATTAGAAGTTTTATCTCTAAATACGACTTGGATATATTGATCCTGCATACAAGTGGCAGAACTGTGTCATCCATGTGAAAATGGTTGCTGTGGGTGTTGATATATTGGATCACATGCTGTATATTGCAATACACCGTTTGTTTCACCCGAAATCATTCTTTTGCTTCCCACTGAGTCAGGGCTTTATGCAGGGTCACATTTTTGCCCGTCACAACTTTGGGAGCAATGTCCAATTATTTTGGAAGACCCTTGTTTGTTTTTTTTGCTGTCCTATATCTCCAAGCAATCACACAACAATATTAATACTGTCTTATTTATTTCAGATATCAATTTTCGTTTATGACCCAACCATGCATAATACAAAAACGTAATTATATTATGTTGCAGTGTAAAAAACAATTTCTAATTCAGTGCAATTATTAAATAATAAAAAATTGTTATTCACTTGTTCCAACAAAACACATTTTAGGTAAATTATGCAGTCATTATATACAGTACTCTCAACCAATGTTAGTGACAATGACAGTAATGGTGTCGTCAAATCTAGCCGGCGTGGCCGTAGGCGGGCTAACGTTCTCGGCTGACAGTGACACGTTAGCAGTAACGACGTCGTCCAACTCGTTGGCAGCCTCATTGCCATGGCATTGGGGTCATCAGCACGATGTACATCGGCTATTATTGTGAATGAGTCAATGACAGTCGATGGCGTCGGCGGTGAAGTTGTTGCCGTAACAGTTGGCGTGTGTTTCCGAAAAAAAACTGGGTTATTGTTAGTTTGCGACCCTTCGCCGGGATTGCGTGGACGATAATATGTAATGTTTATTCGGTCGTCATTAACGTGGCCTCGTTTTAAATCTGATCATTCCCGGGGGTCACTCCAGGCATGAACGCCATAAAGTCGAAATGTTAATAATAATTATACAGGCATATAACACTTGTATAGTTTATTACTGATATAATCTCCCCAACGTCTATGTAATTTATATGAATTTTTGATGCTTTGAAAAATGCGCATAATCTGTATTATAAAGTTTGCGTTACTAGTTAATTCATGCCCATTATTATTGACGTGTGACACCCCAAAAGCATTACATTGACCCCTCTAGCAGCAAATGAAACCATGTGTAGGACCGCCGCTACGGGTAGGCGCCCTACACGCGCGCGTAAAATGAGCTTCTATATTTATAGTACGTGTGAATAGTTTGGTGGTAGGCATCTTTCACAGTACTGGACAGATTTGTTTCTGGGAGATACAGAACACGTTATATTCCAATGCTGACACAGTGACACCCGTCATACAAACCAGGACGAGGCATTGTGACGGGTGGACGGGTCTCTAGATAAAGCTATGCACTGAGTACACACCTCAACCGTGCCCTCTGGGAAACTGAATCGCTTCTGAACGACGGACGTCAGTTCACGAATGCGACGACCTTTCTCACCAAGGACATTTTGTGTCCTGGTGGCAAGGATGATGATCTCTGTACGTGTGGGTGTCACACGAACCTCAACACCACTGTAGCCATCCTCGGCTAGTTCACGAGTGAAGAACTCGTTCAACTCAGCCTTGAAGACACCATCGGCCACAAACTGCAAGCACACAAAACAAAAATGGGTAATTATATCAGTTATTTTGTCAGGCTATTTTCTTTTTGTACTACTAAATATTGTTAATATGTGGGATCATGTCAGCTTTGGGGCGCACAGCTTGTCTAGACCAGTCTACTATTATAAAATAGGGGTTTGTGTCAGGGTTAGCGTCAGGATTAGTGTTAAGGTGTATGTATTGCATAATGCAGCATGCTACAGTAGTCCAGCCTGCAGGGTAATCAATCAACCATAGATCATTAACACAGTAGGAACCCTAACTGCTTGACCCCTATTTAATAATAGTAGACTGGACTATCAATGATAGTGTGTATGTAGATAGTATGTTCAACGTATCAATGTAGTACATCAAATTGCTGGAAAAAACTTCCCACATCAGTCCACTATTGGCTGTCCAGTTAATAAATAGGGAAATACGTGAGAATGCTAAATATATGAGAATTCAGAGTAGGATGAAAACATGTCGTTGGGGTACATCATCATCAGTTCAAAGTTGACACATGAGATGATTAGACACTTCGTAAATTCTTCCAGTGAACTGACACAGTGTCTACGACCGCCTTCTTGACGTTCACAACTTTCCAAATGTTAATTCCTACAAATAGTTCATGTCAAATACAAATCGGCATCAAGGAACATATTTCCAGGTGATGCCGTGCTCTCGGTGGTCATTCATCGAGATTGATTTGACATCGCTTTACTACTTTACTGTAATCGTATTTATTTCGGCGTTAGGTGTACTCTTCGCGTGTGATTGGACACGTCAACACATTCAATGTATCAAACATTTGGAAACGGCGCCCTGGATAATTTTGTTGCGAGCTTGCTGGACTAGAACATTATAAACACTTCGAACGTCACTTGCCGGGAGAAAATACGGTAACGCAGAAAATACACATGCCCAAGGGTAATGTTAATCGGGTTCCATCCTTTAAACCGTACACCACACATAATTCATTGCACAACGAGCTCATACAATAAACATTTTCAATCATTTGTGGGTGATATATTTTATTTCGACTTCGGCTGTTACACAAATAAGACGTAAGTTTACCTTCCTCTTCTTAGAACACACATGAGCCGCCATGTTGGTTTTGCAAAAGGAAGTAGTCGGTGCGTACGCTACGAATTATGGGAAACAACATGGCTGTCAATCTTGTGATTCAGTTTGTTTTTGTCGTGGTCGTGTTATTAAATTCAACATTTATCCAAGTACATGCAAACTATGACGCATCTCTTGTAGAAAAAGCATTTAACCATTTCATTAAGAAATACAACAAGCCATACAAAGAGGGTGACACCGAATATGACACACGTCTAAAGATTTTTGAGGTTGAGATCTGACATGTGTCATCATTTTCAATTTAATTTTCCAGTTGCTGGTTCTACTTGTTTGTCTAGTAATTTCCAGCAATCACCAACGTTCTGTTAACTCACTAGTCTGTTTATATTGTGGTTACAGTGTTATGATCTTATGGTGCCGATCTATCTATAATGCCACTGAAACTCAGTGCCAGGACTGACCACCCTTGCCCTTGGCTCAGCTTCTGTCAGTCTGAGACAGAGTACGTGTGACTGAGACTGAGTGCATGGTGACTGGCAGAGCCAGCCAGACCCAGGGTGCTTGCATCCCTTGTCGAATATCATCCTTAGTGGTTCTTTTATATCCAAATTTTAACGGACCGACAGTTAACATAATCTGTCCTGATGTATGGACAGGTTTCTCAGCCTCAGGCTCAGCCAATCGTCTGACAGCTGGATAACCTGTGGGTGAACAGTTGTGATCCTAATCTAATATAAATAAAATTTTATGACATCGGTATTGTAAAATGTTATGATATCGGTATTGGAAGGTAAAAGGTTGTAAAAGTAGAAATAAAGACTATTGATGTGTGTTCATCCTCTGCTACTTGTGCTAGTGTTCACATCCATGTAGCATCCCATATCACTGGGCTACAGACTATTTAAACACAATCTTCTGTGTCTAGTTCTGTATCTTGTTGCATGACAAGACACATACACCACCAGTTATACTTAGCATCACAGTAAACTATTGTAAGATTTTTGTTATCTATCAGTGACATACCTGATCGAGATTCAAACATTATTAGGGCTTAAATTATTATTTCAGTGGAATCTCGAACACCATTCCAAGTTAAACTCGAACAGAAGGGACAATATCTCAGCTGTCTATGGAGTGACAAAATTCTCAGATCTGACCCCACAAGAATTTGAAGGTTAGTGTGTTTTTATTTCTACACTAACACTGAGATAAGTAATCACGACAAAAAGTACGTACTAGTCTAGCTTACAGCTGTTTTGTTAGTCATAACTTAAATTCTGATGTATTTCTTCAAATTTTATGTTCAATATATTATCCAAACAAGTAGTAGAAGATGATTAATATTTCAGTTTGATTCTTCTATAGTAGTCAAAGTGATGTTTAAAAAAATGTATAATTAACTACGTCCTAAAAATCTGCATAATTCCATAATCATCAAATACTAATAAAAACTTTGGATACACAACATAAATTGATGCAAAATTGATGATGTGTTTAATTTCAGTACGATATCTCTCCTCGATAAAATTGGGTAATGACATCACAGAACCAGCAGCGTTGCATTATCCCAGACCACGGTTGTTTCCAACTGAGCTGTCTCTGAAAGACATCCCACTCAAAGTTGACTGGTAAGACATTATAATTATGCCCTAGCCCTAAATGTGTAACACCTCCAGGCAGTTAAACTCCTTGTATAAGGAGCAGAGTATGTTTCACTACCCAGAAATCCAGTCGAAATTATCTACTCAAAGTGAGGGTGATCAATATTAGCGAGGACTTCAGTTGCAACTTGTCCCACCAGCTGTGACAGTTAACTGATCCTGCCCCTCTTCACAGAGTAACTTGTAATTCACCCTCCCATGCTTTGATTTTTAAGGGATCGAGTCCATGAGTCAGAGACTGCTCATTTCATCTACGGATTCCTTATATGTTCCTTGGTAGGAGTTAATTGGACTCCGTAGAGTGACTGGTGTTAATAATCTATCAATATTCATGTATGCTGCCATCTTGTAGTTGTATCGCTTTCGGTCTGTAACAAGTGATCATACTTGCATCTATTAGTTCAAAAAACATTTGTAAACATGTTTTGCTGTTAGGTTACAGACTGCATAGGCATTTGCTTGTGGTTTTTAAACTTTATACTTGAGAAAAGTTAAGGAAACAATTGGCGATAGAAAAGCAACAACAACAACAATAATAATAAAATACCTACATAGTGCCTGATTGTTTAAAAATTGCTCTCGGGCGCTTTGCAAATATATGCACAATAGTTATATATTATTATATAATTATTTGATTTGTTAAAAAAGTGGACTCCCAATTTATTCTGTGGTCTTCCAAATATTAGCAGATTAGAAGTCCACTGAACTCATACCAAATACAAAAATTGATGTCTCTGCTTACCAGTGCTATAACATCTGCTATCTGTCTTGTATAAAATTTGAAGGCAAATTAGCAGGCAGTATACTGTCAACATTCAAAATTACAAAATAATAAATTTGTTGATTTAATAACCACATTCTCAAGGTGAAATCATTGTATTGTGACTGTGTTAAATTAGTCGCACATGAATATAGCTGGTTTATGTTGACCAAGTGTTGCAGATGTGTAAATATGCTATAATAAGAAAGTGGTTTTCTTGAAGGCGAACGAAAGGTGTCGTTACACCTGTGAAAAATCAGCGTGCTTGTGGGGGATGTTGGTAAGTAAAACTTGTAATAGCTTCAACTTTTAGAATGAACTAGCAATTAGAATACAGTATATACAAGTTGGGTAATTTTCAGTTTGGTCTGTGACTACTCATTGTAACACTACATGAAATAGAAAGTTGAATAGCGTACAATACAATTTGAAGATATATACATCTGTTTATGGTTTGTGAAGATGAATTTATTTTGTATTTTTGTCAATGTAGGAAAATAATTTGAAAGCATTGAAGTGGACAGGTTTCAGGTGAAGATAAATAATCCTAGCCATTTTCTGCTAACATCTAGGGTGAAGTGATGTCACATTTGTTGTGATATGATATCCAGATGTCCTGTCCATATTTATAATGAACTAATGGATGTTTGAATGTTATGATGTTTCAGGGCTTTCAGTGTAGTGGAGACTGTGGAGTCAATGAGTGCCATCGACATGGGAGACCTGAGAGAACTCAGCATACAGGAAGTCATTGACTGTTCGTACGGATTCTCCGTCCTGAGTGGCTGTCAGGGCGGTGACACATGTGTCGCCCTCTCGTGGATGGTGAAGGTACTATCTCATATTACTTGCTTATTTATGAACACTTTACATGTACAAATATACATTTAAGTTTTAACAATTATTGGAGAGAAAAATTGCAATGCATGATTAGTCATGGACATTTTCCTAAATGTAGTGCAACTACTTTTGCGGATATAGGCCTAATCAGTGGTGTGGAATACAGTTATTTATTTGTATTTTGTATGCCTTTTGCAGATTAATTTTATATTAACAGTTTTAGTTGAATATAATTATTGCATATACAGCCAGTGCAAATAAACATTTCATCCTCGTTAAATGTATATTGCTGTAATTTGAACAGAAAGGTTGTTATCTTACAGATTGGTATAGTTTAAGATATTGTAGCTGAGCCAAATGTACCAATCTTTGATAACCACCTGAATTAGTTCCTTCTGTTTCCCCCAGTCCAAAACACCCCTTGTCACGGCGCAATTTTACCCTCTCACCGACCACCAAGAGACATGTAAAATACTCTCAAATGACACTCGTGGAGTGAGGGTTAAAAATTTCACTTGTCAAAGGTGAGTTTCTGTTGGTAGAGATGGTTTGCCCCATGAATGTAGAGAGTCAATCACAAGTGTTATGTGTTCACATAGTCATGTTAAGTTACATACTTTGGTGTGTGTTTACAGTCTGAATCTTATCTTTACATTTGGAACCGTCCTTATCAGTCAGGGTAGTGACTGCATTCGCTGGACATGATACATTTCCTGTGCATTATGGAAGTTGGCTGAATCAAACTAGTAATTGACTTTGCTGTATTGCCGACGAGAAGAGCGCAGTTATCTTCCAACCCACGTTTCAGTTCCAAGATAAGGCCCTTGACCTCTGGGAATTTCAATATAATTTATTATAATATATATCATAATATAATTTATTCTAGTAATAATAACAATATATATTAAATGCTAATAAAAAAGAAACATAAATCAAACCTTGGACGATGACTATGACATCACCAACCAATACAGATGCTGTGTTCATTCGTAATGCCACGTCTACTGTTGTGACAGTTTGGTGAAGGACGAGGCGTACCTCATGAAGTTGTTGGCGTCCTATGGCCCGGTCGCAGTGTCTGTTGATGCAACGAACTGGAGCAACTACCAGGGAGGGATCATTCAGTATCACTGTGGCGACAGAGGCAATAACCATGCTGTGCAGATTGTTGGCTACGATCGAACAGGTGCAGAACCGTTGTTTATTCAAATTAAATCCGTTATTTGCTACAGAATTTAGAAAGCAAATTGTGCACAATACGCAAGGTTATTATGTGTAATTAAATAATGAAAATAAAATCTGAGGTCAGGAAAAAATAAGATGTTACATACTTATAAGATATAATATTTATTCCAAAATGATCAGAAATGGTTTGTGTATACCGGTAGTCATGTGTGAAAGTTATACAGCGAATTATGAATTTGACTGCTAAAACGTCATGGTTATTTATTTTTAAGATTAGACAAACCATGTGAGGAATGTAATTCTGTATGTATGAATGCAATTCTAAATGTAAGTTATGTCTTGTGTATTATGTCTGCTTTGTGAGCTGTTGGGTAGTGGCTACACAGCCTGTCTTTGTCTCAGACGTCTGTGTAAAATGTGACACAAAGAGTGGTATCACCATCACATACTTAGAAGGGAGAAAACTGACCAGTTCTATAATTCTAAGTCAATGCATACTAAGTTGTGTGTATGTACACACCACTTACACATGCAAGCACGCACGCACGCATGCATATGCATGCACACGCACGCACACACACACACACACACACACACACACACACACACACACACACACACACACACACACACACAAAATGTATGGTTGACTTATATATTTATCATGACACGTTTGTTCTTGACTACTGATGTTAGGCTAGTCCACTCATGGATGTCATTATAAAAATGCTATGTAATGGTGCTATTACTGTAAGCAAAACAGCTGTGTTCATTTAAGATTTTCTGTTGCAAATAGTTTCTGTGAACAACATATTGTTCTGACTGAATACAGAACTTGCCAGGTTTTTTTGTAGGTCCTGTTCCATATTACATTGTGAAGAATTCCTGGGGCACAGACTTTGGTTTGGATGGCTACGTCTATGTCAGAGCAGGAGACAACATATGTGGTGAGTTCATTCTAACAGGTTACATTGATTATCATTGACTCATTGGTTGGTTCACTGACACTTGTATGTTTGGCCTCCTTGTCATCTTGTATACATTGTACAATACTAAAGACATTAAATATGTATTGCTGTGACATCTTATGTCAGTGTTGTTTTTATCATCAACCAGTGATAGTGTGTTCACAAAAGTCTGCAGTCCTGAGATATGTTAAGCATGACGTGTGGGAGGGTGGGGATGGCTTCATCATATCACAGATTGCAGAGAAATAAATTGATAGAGTGGCTCCACCAAGGGAGTGCCTTGCATTCTAATGTGGTATGTTACTGACAACTATTTTTTTGGGGATATAATCCCAAGTCCCACGCTATGAATTGGTAGAGTGGTTGAATCAACGTTAAACTATTTTGGACTTCACCAATTTATGAGACAATCCCAGGACTAATACGTTCTGCATGTGATGTGTCACTGAATGGATAGCATTCAAAGTAAAAGGTCATCAATATATTTCAGTTAGACATTGACAATTGGCTAACATTTGGAAATCATATTCTTGGATGTCTGTTGTCAGCACAAAGTATGAAATGTCTAAATGTTGCAATAGCTAAAAACTGATGTAAAATAAAAAACTAACCTACAATTACCATGGCTAATATTTAGATATTAATGGATAATTATTCAAGTTCTGATTTAGGGTTATTGTGGGCATCGTAGTGGTGCAGTGTCTAGAACCCTGCACTGCCGTGGCGAACCATTGGCAATTTGGTTCACTCTACATTGCCCCAGCTCACTCGGAATGAATACCTGACTATAGACTATATAGTATATATATATATATTTGTGTACGAAGACTATTTGTGCATTAATTGTAGTGTGGCTGAATGCTTCCCTGAGTAGTTGAGATACCTGTAACATGTTTGGCGGCTGTCTCTGTTGCAGGTATAGCCCGAGAAGTAGCGGCTGTCGCTGTGAAGTCTTGAGAGTTCTCTCGCATCAACCACTTTTTATATTAACTTCACTGATAATCAAAACCAGATTATAATTTTTTAGTACAACCGCATTGTTGGTCTTTTTGCCAGCATATTTGCAGAAATATTTTAAACAAAAAATCCATGTGCATTTTTATGTTATTCTTTCATGACAAATTGCACTGTTTTTCATTGTGTTGATGTTCAACTTTATAAAAATTATTTACATAATTAACTGGTGGTGACAAATGCTGTGATAGTAAATAAATTGTCTGTTAATTATTTTTGATGTACATAATCATATATTTGATTTGTTGAGATTTTTAAAAAATGATTAGCAAAAATGCACACCATCGTCTGATCAGCGTACATGGACGTAGAAGACATTGGTTCAAAATATGTTGATGCTGTTGTAACATAAATTTGAAGAAAATAAAATAGTAAGTTGTCATAAGACCAGGGGACCGTTTCAAAGACCACGGGACCGTTTCAAATACCAGGGGACCATTTCACTAAGGTAAAGAGTGCATAAGGAAAATTCATCTTTAAACAAAATCCGTTGTTAATTTTGGTTCAAAACGCAAATATCCATTGCCATATTATCAAGGGCACTATTTCCATGACACACACTAGTGACAATGTCCCCCTGGTGTGTCATTGTGGTGACAGTCTTCATGTATTCAAGAGCAATGTTAAGGATCAAAATCAGCTCTGAACATCGTTGGTAAAATGGGCCCAGTTGCAGAAAATGCATGCAGCAAAATCAATAATTTATTATTTTTTAATAATGTATGATATGGATCACACAATGGGCTAGAACTTTTGAACCAACAGGTATTTTGAAAATGAAGGTGTTACTTTGCAGCCAAAAGGGCCTGACAGTGTGGAGTCCAAGGTGCACAATGCCTTTCGTTTCAAAGCTCATTTATTTATGTAGGCAAACGTCATTTACGAATACTTTTGGAAATGGTTTTTGTGATGCAAACCTGATGGTGGGTATTTCTTTTACTGTTTATAATGTTGACTAGAATACATATTAATTGTCATGGAGCCGTTTTATAAAAATTAAATTGTATGCTTTTTTTCATTGTGGTACGACTTGATTATTTATGTACGCAAGTACGCCACACAACGTATGTATAGTTGGGTCAGTTACTCGGGCACACCGCGCAGACCGTTGTGGCAGGTTTGTCTTTGTTCACTGAATCGGTGGCTGTCCGCAGAAATACCTCAGAAGGGATAGTTAAATATGGGTGCATAATCGTGGTAAGCTGCCCCTGGAATATCGCTGGGGACACATAATCTGCCCCCCCCCCCAAAAAAAAATTACTATCACGCTGCTACGAAACGTTTTCCACAGTGCCCGCCATGGTACGACACGTGTCACCAGTGGAACAGAGACGAGATAGTGGACTAGCTGATGTATTATGCTGCACCCCCCCCCCCCCATTTCTTATGTCACGATCCAGCGAGACTGCAGGAACGTAGTGGTGCTAAGTTCCAGTCCAGTTATTGCCTCCCCTAGTACCACTAGGATCGACTTGTTTCGCTCCAGCGCCAGTGCATAGGACTCTGGCTACATCAGTGCATCCTCGCAAGCCAACGGCGTTTACCGCGCAAACTAGTCATGGCAGATCCCATACGAGAATTATTGACTTCGCCAATCGTAACTGTTTCACCAGCGAGGACAGCGCAAACATCTGCCTTGATTTATAGAAGGATAAAAAATGTGTGGGAATTCTGGCACGAACAGCAAATAGTTGCTTCTACAAACATTGCATATAACACAAGCAGCGTGTGGCTGGAATGACGTTATATCACATGACCGTGGCCGCAACCACACTCTTCGTGAAAGATTTCATTGGAATTTTGCGAAGCCGAAGGGATGTGCCAGGGTTAGTGATGGCCTGCTACCAACGTCATCAGCAGCAGCGACCTCTGGCGTGCGAGGATGAGTCCATGTATATTCAGTTGCTACGGAAATAATATTGGGGTCGACTTCGCAGCGTCTGCGAGCTGATAGACGATAATATATCAGAACATTCTTTTATAAGGTCTGTCTCACTACGGCCTGAATGTTGATTGGGCGAAATCTTGCCTTTTACATCTCTCAGCATCTTCATCTATTTCCTGATGTATAACGCGCACGCGCACAACACACGCACATCATACACGCACGCACAAACACACGCGCGCATGTGCAACATAACAAATACACACAACACCACAGGAACATTCACTCGGCATTACGTGGTAGCAATGTTTGTATTTCAGTTCAACTTGAGCGAGCGTCACTGGCGGCGCGTTACACACCGAAGCCAACCAATTGTGCATATGAACTGAGCAGGCCAAGCAAACGGCCCCAAGGCCAACATTCCGTGCGATACACGCGGTGTCCACGGCTCGCTGTGCAAAGTTGGACGTGCAGTCGATGGTCGAATCGTTTTGAAACCAAAATTCACGAGCTAATAGAATGTGGCGGATTAACAAACTGTGTCGGACTAGTAGCTTGTTGCGGATTACTATTCTGTGGCGGACTAGTAGAATGTCGCGGACTAGTAGGTCTCGGACTAGTAGAATGTCGCGGACTTGTAGGACTCGGACTAGTAGAATGTCGCGGACTATTAGGTCTCGGACTAGTAGAATGTCGCGGACTATTAGGTCTCGGACTAGTAGAATGTCGCGGACTATTAGGTCTCGGACTAGTAGAATGTCGCGGACTAGTAGATCTCGGACTAGTAGAATGTCGCGGACTAATATGTTCCGGATTCGAAGAGCGTCGCGGACTAATAACAGCGTGTCCCAGACTAGTAGCAGAGTGTCGCGCATTAGTCTCAGAGTGCTGCGAACCAACAGCCCGAAACATGGTGTCGCTACACTTTGGCGTGTCGCCAGTTTCATCGACAGACGTCAGGTGCAGCTTATCGAGGATGCCCTTCGGGAGAGTCGGGTCGACCTTCTTGCGCAAGGAGTACCGCTGATACTTGAGGACCCCGCCGCCGACGGCAAGCAGGACTTCCGGGATGACGAGTAGGCCGTGGAAGGCTCCGAAGATGATGACGAGAAACATGATCTTGAAGAAGGCCCTCAGCATGTAGTCGCGCGCCGCCGCCAGCAGCGACATGGAGAGTAACGACGACACGGCGCACTGCACGATGGGAAAGCCGACCATCGCGAAAGCGTTGCGCATGCGCTCCACCTTGTCCGTTCCCCGCGCCGTCACGAAGGCGATGGTGATGTGCGCCGAATAGTCGACGCTGAAGCCGATGCACATGATGATGTTCGTCATCGAGATGCTGTCCATGTTGACGCCCCACCACGTCATGTAGCCGACGACGCCCGTGCAGATGGACGCGATACTGAGTGTGACTGACAGACAGCACGCGAATGATGGTATCAGCACGAGCGACACGACCATCATGGCGGTCATCGCCAGACCGAGGTTGCGCAGCGTCGTGGGCATGACGACGGCGTACTTGTCGAAGAAGACGAACCGCGGGTGGAAAGCCGTCACGACGAAGTCTCTCTCCTCCACCTCGGCGGCCACCTTCCGCGACAGCTGCATCATCGCTGCCTCACGGCCCGTCGAGCCGACGTCCTTGCAGATGAAGTGGAACCTCGTCGCCGTTATCGCCGTCATGCCGTGTTCCCACTTCACGTCGAGGTGGAACTGAAGATTGTTGGGCCTCGTGAGGAAGGAATTGAAGTCGCGGGTAAAGTTCTTCCTGTCCTCGATTATCCCGAACTGATCCACGAAACGCCTGGTCCAAGCAACGGACACGTCTGCGCCGTGAAAGAATTCAGAGTGTTGCTCATACGAGTCGAGAACCTACGGGCACAGTGTCAGGGAGATCAACTTACTCCAGCCTCCGGCATCACAACATGGGCCTTTTAGATAAGACACGCGTTATTTTTTAATTAGTACACAATTCCACTGAGTTAGGTAATTGATAGTTATCACTCGATTCGCCATCTTTATGCAGACAATAGACAGATTTGTGTATATTATCTACCTCTGATACTAATTGTTCCTTACGGCAACTTAGAGGTCTTAGTGATGTCTTCTATTGGATGCTTGAGAACAGATTAAAGTCCAATGATGATAAGACAAAGTTGATTATTATTTGCACACCATTTTAGGGAACACATTTATCAGATTTGTCGACCTCGCTAAATCATATGCGTGATTTACAGCGTATTCATCGGTATTTGCTTATTTCTGTTGAAAATGAATAAACTTATTGCAACTGAGCTAGTTACTAGTGGACTGGACTATTGTGATTCTTTTTTCTTCACAATATTGCAACATGTTAAGAATTGCTAAGCAAGTATTGTGCCTAGGTCTCCATATTTTACTCATTCTATGCTGCTTCTGAAGTCGCAGTCGAAGTATCATATTTGAGATCTGTATTATACTCACCAGGCCTTTTTTTAGGCAACCATCGTATTTACAGTTAATCCTTACTCCTGTAAAAATAAACTTGTTTAGCTTCGAACATCTAGTTCTTATTTACTTTGTGTCCTTTCCGTCAATACCAATACTAGGGCTTTTCTGTAGCTGCACCTACTCGCTGGAATATACTTCTTTCTAGTTTTAGATCAGTTGAAAATATTGCCAAATTCCATCGTTATTTAAAAATGTGCGTCTATAGCCTTGCTTATCCACCATAGCTACCTGACGTAGCAGTCTATCTGTTTGGTAACCGTAATGTTTATCGCAACAATCATTCTGTATTGATGCACCTCTGAGCTTGGTTTCCGAGGACTTAGGCGCAATGTAAGTTATCGTATTGTTGTTATTATTATAATTAAAAGTGAACTGGAACAAGTACATATGGAAACTCTTCTGCACAACCGTGCCATATTTACAACAGCGAGGGTAGCCTCGGTTACCCAGACTCCGTGAGGTGGCAGCACTTTTAAGCCCCCTCAACTACGCCTGGGACAGTATATATGCTTAAGTTTCTACATCCGGGCAGCCTTACCCCAGAATAGGGTAGAGACGCTGATTGGCTCTCAGGCCAACTATGAAATAAAAATTTAAATAACGATATAGTTTTACAAGATAATAATATCATTTGAAAAGTATTCACCATTGAACTTATATTAACACAACAGTAAGTAAAAATTCAAATTTACCGTTGTTTATAAAATAAGACTTACGGCAGGATTAACCAGTATCCGTGAGGTGGCAGCATTGTCTAGCCCGACACGGATAGCATACAAATTAAATAAGGAAACCTTTTGATCAAATAATGCTGTATTATAAAAACTATTAAAAATTAAACTTATATTAACCCAAAATAAATAGAAATACAAATTTGCAGTTGTTTATAAAAAAAAATATTACGGCAGTGTCCGTGAGGTGGCAGCATTTTATAGATCACGCGGATACCAAACAAAAGCCGGCAAATGTCACCAGACTGTCTTCTCGGCGTAGTTCCGCAGCCGACCGACAGTCGGTTAAGCGAGACTACAGCGAGGGTTGCTGTCTTTCCAGACACCTGCGATAGGAGCTTCGCAGCCAATATGACATTTGCCAATTTAGAAAACCAACATTCCTCACACCGATTCGCCGAAGTTATAACTAAAAACGTTTCGACCTCTAAAATCACACAAAAATGCGTTGTGTGTGTGTGGGGGGGGGGGGGGCT
>OZ024860.1:48772582-48775082 GCA_964017155.1 Oasisia sp. SBJ-2009 | reverse complement strand
CACGCCCCTAAGAAGGTCAACTGTGTAACAAATAAAGCCAGAATCTACCGTCGAATAACTTCTAAATATTCACCAATCCCCATCCCGTTATATCATCTTTGTAACCCGACAATAGCGTTTCAACCTTTTTATTTGGAAATCCCACAGTTTAATGACACGACAATTAAACAACATTGGCAGACGAGACTCTGCAGAAATCACCCCTTTTGCATTGGAGCGGGCCATCCAGCATCCAAGCAAATATATATATATATATATATATATATATATATATATATATATATATATATAATGTATAAATTCACAATAGGACTTTTAACTACCCAATGGAAAATCGACTACATAAATTGTTTTGGTTAAAATTAATGTGCAATATTATCTTAGCCCAGTAAGCAGGCAACGATTATTTTGCATCTTTGTGTTGATCAATTTATTTATATCCAATACCCATTATGCACATTGAGAATTGAGATATTTCTGGTGCCATGTCACCTCTTAGGTGCAGCCAGTTGTGTGCTTATCGCCTACGATGGAAGTAGAGGATTCCTCCACTTAACTTAATCCTATTTGAATTATGACACAATGATATGCCCAAGTGGTGGACTGGAAAGGGAAGTCCTACATAGGCATCCGTATATCTTCTGTACTTTGTCACCCGATAAATCAGGCAGCAAGTTAGGAGGTTCCCTGTCCTCCTAATTGTCATGCCCCCGCCCACCCACCTGCCCTTCCCCCGCCTACGCCACTGACGCCATCAACCTCATTGCCCACCCCACCTGGGAATAGTTAGCTGTCAACAGCAATTGTGCCTAGCCGAAGACAAAAGCAACATGTTGCGTTGTGCAATACCACCTGATAGAAGAAGTCGAAGGCGATGCCGGCGCCGGTGAAGGCACAGAAGATCTGGACGGAGTGGAAATCGGCGAAGCCGCCGACGGCGATGCAGAGAATGTCGGCGAGAGACGTGATGGTGACGGCGACGGCGGCGTCGGCGAAGGCGAGCCCCATGCGGTCCTCGACGGTCAGTCGGTGGTCAGTCTGGCGCCACGCCGCCGTCATCATGAACGTGTCGTCGACGCCGACTCCTGCAACGATGTCCAGTTGGTTTAGTTCGTTGAAGGAAATATAAACACGTTTGGCTTGATTCACGTCACGCTGTATATTTACATACCCACCAAGCCAAAACGGTTGTGACAGCTGACAAGAGTTGAAGGCATAAGAGAGAAGTTACGCTGAGTGACGTATGCATGGCCACGTCTATAAGAGGCAACAAGCACTGATCGAGAACAGCAACACACAATGGCTTCCTGGGAGAAAAGAGAGAGACTAGCATAAAGAGGAGGAACACAATTTGAAGAAGAACATGGAATTGCTTAGTCTCGCTTAAGCGACTGTCGGTCGGCTGCGTAACTACGCCGAGAAGACAGTCTGGTGACTTCGCCGGCTTTTGAATATTATCCGTGTGGGGCTAAACAATGTTGCCACCTTACGGATAGTGGTCAATCCTGCCGTCATTCCTATTTTGTTTTAAACAACTGCAAATTTGTATTTCTATTTATTTTTGTGTTAATATAAGTTTAATATTATTTTTAGTAGTTTTTATAATACAGCATTACCTGATAAAAAGTATCGTTATTTAATTTGTTATTTCAAAGTCGGCCTGAGAACCAATCAGCGTCTCTAACCTAATCTGGGGTAAGGCCGCCCTGGCGCTTACAACTGCAGCCCATTAATTCCCCAGGCAGAGTTGACAGGCTTAAAAGTGCTGCCACCTCACGGAGCCTGGGTAATCGATGCTAGGAATTGCTACGGCTGGTATGAGAAGACGTGCAAGACCAAAGTTGCGACGACTCCAGCCAGACGATAATGGCGGCGCGTGAAGATTCAGACAGCGGGCACTCACCGACGATGAGGAAGGGCGACGCGGCGACGATGTCAGCGGCGGGGAGACCGAACTGACTGCACAAGCCGAAGGCCGACGGGATGGCGAGACAGGACGACACGACGCCGGCCACGGCCAGTTGGGGCTTCGACTGCAGCCAGTCGGTCGTCATGAGAGAGGCGGCCGAGAAGACCATGAGTAGGAAGAACGACACGATGAAGAGAGGCGATATGCGCTTCGCCACCTCGTGCAGCTCGTCCCGGATGGAGCGGGCTGTGTACCGGCTCACGGTGATGTGCTCGAACTTGAGCTGCTCGATGGCGGCCATGGCTTCTCTCTCCCACTGCATGCTCATCGGGTGGTCGGGCAGGAGCGAGTACCGGAGCTAGAGACGGAGACACACCGACGGAACCGCAGCTGATGCTTTGGGTTCGTTGTATATATATATATTATATATATATATATATATATATATATATATATATATATATATATATATATATACCTATTTCTTACAAAGTTATGAAGTAGCATGCACTAGACAAAACTGCTATGTATGTATGCAAAATTAAGAATCTAAAACCACCTAAAAACTTCATTCAGTATTTATATTTTAAA
>OZ024860.1:48725082-48767582 GCA_964017155.1 Oasisia sp. SBJ-2009 | reverse complement strand
GAATTGCAATAGTCAAGTATGCTGCTTACCAGAGCTGTTGCAATAGTTTTGGCTACGGAAAGTGTTTCTGTTCTTTGCATTAAAATGCAATTTTTTTATCATGATATTCAAGTGGAACATTTTCAAACGTGTTTGATAAATACATGCTGCACGTATCCATACTATCGTAGATGTCTATGTTAAGTTCTATCTTTTTCTATGGTGTTTACCAGTGTCGTTGCAGACTCTCATCGTTGGTGGCGTTGTCCTATAAAGTCATTAATGATCGGGGCAACGAAGGTGGAGCTTTTTCGTTCGCACTCCCTGTTTACGGGGTTGTTGAGGACTCCTACTGTAGCATGGTTCTGTCCTTCCGGTAAACCTGAAGTGACGGCGGCGCGGACACCTTTGTTCAACAGTGCACCCATCTCGCCTTCCGACGTCTGTTAACGGTGTAATCGAACCGGAGAAGCTGAAGTTAAGACGCCGCGGCGGAAACAAATTCTCAACTGTTCCGCAGCTCCCATACTCCCGCCTTACGTATGCATGATCCCAGACAGAGTCAGGAAGCGGAGTGGTATTGAATATTCGGTTATGGTTTTGAGCCCACCCAATAATTCATTCCCGCATCAGTGTACATCGCACACATCCAGTAGTTTGGTGTGCAGTAGCGGGCTCTTGTTGCACCACACACTTCTTGCGAGTATTCCAAAGGACGCCATTTTTATTACGGTGGGTGGAGTGTGTACCATCCAATATTGCGAGGTAACACATTCAAAAGACGGCACAACAGAAAAATCAGAACAAGATACAGGACTGCGCTTAGCTAGTATAAAGTAGCACTGCGCGCAATTTATAACATACAGCTTTCCTTCCTTAAGTCGTCGTTAGACCAGGAACTTCCGAAGGCTTCCGGCAGAAATTGCAATTTTGAAAAAGGCCTTGGGTTTTATGCGACTGATAGATGTTATTCAGAAGCGCTAAAACATTATGCGAATTCATTCGGTATTCAGAATCAGCTACAAAGAAAGGCCGCTTAACTATCGCAACAAACAATGACCAGAGCTACTTGTTTGAAAGACGTTGGGGAAGTTTTAGCAATAGGTTATTTTTGACGTACGCAACAAGCTCTTTCCTCCTCGATCACGCAGCACTGGCTCCGTCCATGTGTCACTCACCTTTGGAATGTAAAAACACCAGACAACCAACATGCAAAACTATTATAGTTTATTGTTCAACAACGTATCAAGGATAAGCCGGAATGGTCAGTTACAGACGATGTGTACCTTTGACCGCTGTTGCAAACGGTTGTAGGCCTATACAATGACAGAAAGCAACATGGAAAAGTACTGGGCAAACTGACACGACACAAAAGAAGGACCACGAATAACAAGAGTATTTGTACGACTACCGCTTTATATATTATAGATAAACTTCTGATTTAAATACAATATTCTATATCTGAAATATACAATGAATATGCATATATCAAGATTGATAAAATGATAACACTGAGATTAATACATATTGAGAAAACTGGAATGAAAAGCAAACATATTATCCTGAGACAAAAAATATATATTGAAAGGTCTGAAGAATTAAACGAGCAACGAAAAAAATTGAGTTCAGTGACTCTGAAATTAAGCCAGTAGATTTGTTTATTAAAATGTTCTACATTCCTGGTGCTGTTTAAAAAAAATTAAATTCACTTTTAGCAAACGGTGTTACTTCATTTTTCATGTATTTGTTCTAAGCCAGAACTGTTAATTTTGACCGTAGTTTTGCTAACATCGACATGATTATCCCACAACGTATTCACACACAGGTTCTCGTGAAGACACGCACGACATCACACGAATAAACCAGTATATACGCCACTAATGTGTTGTTCTTCTATGCAAATTGATATACACAAATCGGCATCGATGTAGGATCCACCCACTTCGTAATGTCATGATTAGCAACATAATTGGTATAAGACATTATATTACAAATTACGAACGTCATTTGACGCACATAGTAAATGCGGAATGCACACGACACGTCGCTAGATTAGTGAAACTGCTATCCTGCGTAGAGTCCTAATTCTTCCAGAATGCCACGCGGCTCTTCCTGTTCCTGCAAATCAGATAGAACGAAACATACAGACAGAGCTAACGAGTCAGAGTTGATACACTTCCGTCTGCGCCATTTTATAAATTATCGGCGCCCTCACACGGATAGAACAAATTCAGTTTACAAAACTGCAATACGTATTCAATTAGCATCTATGTAATCATATCGCTAATCAGTTTTCGTATGATATACTAACCGGTTTCTTAAAATTATAGCAGCTAACACCTGTACAAACTTTACTTGTGACATCTGTAAGACTGTTCATCATGTTATTGATTCCATTCGTGTGAGGTCAGTAATCAGTTTGCAAAATGATTCCTCCCAATAGTTCTGGCGGCATACTACATGGTACAGCGCGCATGTTGTTACCGGGGATCGGCGGGGTTAGTATAATGTATGCAAGTATTACACGACTAGAAAAACCATCGTTACTTTATGTTTGTTCATGCAGCCTACTGAACCAATGTGTGTATTTAGACGAGGAATCCGCGCAAAACATGTGAGCTACAAGACAATTAATACTACTTTTGCTTCAGTCGTTTAATTATTAGCACCCATTAGTGTGTTTAAAACAGGAAACAGCGACAGTGGTTGTAATGTGTGTATGAATGTGCAAAACAGCAGACACGTCAACGTTTTCCAGAAGTTTATTAGACATTATGATATGCACTGTTCGTCCATTCGCGACGATGCTCAATGTGAACACGAATCCGGTTACCCCACGCGTCCGGCCAGCAAATAGTGTGGGACATCCGGCGACAGACATCACAGAACAAGACTGTCCAACAACGCAGACGTTTACAGCAGACGACACAACCGACAGAATAATCGATTTCAAAATGCCGACATTACATTTAGAAACGTTCGCTGATAAATACGTTCAGTGTGCAGTTGGACTGCTCTCGATGTCGACGGCGCTTCACAGAAACACACAAAATGTATAAAGAAATCACTGACAAGGCTCGACCTATTACGTCTTTATGACATGGCATGAAGAGTTTCGTGAGACGGTGGTTCTATTGTCTCTTTTATATTTGTTCATGGTTCAATTTGCCGTTTCAGCGGATTTCACCTGTGTTCAACAGTTGAAGCGCCGTCGAAACAGAAAACGCTACAAACTGAGAGTGAAACAAAACACGTAAAAGGAGAAATCAATAGGCAAGGAACCCTTGCATCGAGTCTTCTTGACTAGAGTTGCGCTATAGCAGTGTTCTACTACATACGTGATACGTGTTACTATCGACATGGTGTTGTTACTTGACCAACTGTCCCGGTATATTCACGCGATATTTTCGTGCCTGTGCGAGTGTGCAAACACCGCTGTACAAAGTACTTCTGCACCACTGCGACTGTCACCATGCACAGTGCAACTACCGGGTAGTTAGTATTCAAACTTCCATTTCTGTGACCGAATCAACTGAAGCGCGAAACAATGGAAACCATCGACCGACAGGGAGTCAGCTTTCACATTCCCCAATTATAAAAAGTCTCGTCGTCGCTACATCAGTCGGTTCCATTAGAACATCCACAATACGAAGCGAATGACTAAAGAAAGTACACTTTTATTTGCGTAATTTTCACCCCTACGTTACCTTATCACAAACATAAATATTGTAGCAAATGTTTTTTAAATGCATGTCTAGTTGTTACTGATCTCGGCTCTCAGTAATACCGTTTTCTCCACAACTGTTTTAGTTAGTTGTAACTACAAGCATGCATAGAATCGTGACAGACAGTTGTTATCGTAAATGATTACATTTAACCTGTGCACAATTGTGATAGTGTGAAACAGTGTAATTTATTATTATTACACTAATATTATGACATTTAACAGAACACGGTGAAAGAACATCACTCCAATTGCATTGGAAACATCACAACAATAACAACATTTGCTTGACTTAAATAAAAGGTCGTAAATGAAACACGAATGAAGTGTAGAAACGGTTTACTAAGAACGTATACTGGGAAATGGCACCAGCTGTCGATTGTGGGAGTGCTGATGTGTTCCTATCCCAGGCCATGATCTTCAAAGAACCCCTGTGGCGTTTCTTCCTACAGTGTATGGCAACAACAAAGACGCTAAGTGCAAGCATTCGTTTGACACCAACAACTAACTACCAAGCAATAATGCCGTGATAGTTCATCTACTTTGTCTAGCCACATTCAATTGCAAGCGAAACTATGGAGTAATCAAATGTAATCACGTGTTGCTGAATTTGTGTTTGATTGAAAGCGAATTTGCAGAACCTTAGACGTTATCTCCAATCCTGAAGGGCACCAAAATTAATTACAGCCATTTGGTCTCAATATATGATTCACGAACAACAATACAATTTTGATGTGATAAGAACTTCACAATACAAATATATAACTGCATGATACATGCACAATCTGTATCGTTGATTAGTAGACGATCACAATTATGCATTAAAGGCACCAAAACATGGCAGAAAGACACCAGTATTCCATTGGAAATACGTTCCCTTTTGTCATCCGACGGCTAGAATTATCATTATCCATAAAATAGACCAAACGTATTTACTTTCATATTGCTAACGACGATGCCCTTTGCATCACGTACAAATATAGCAGTGCTCAGTTTGGCACCTTAGTGGTGAGAATATATCCAAATTTCATGTCTGTCAATATCAACTGAACAACTGGTGTTCTAATGTCATAACAACTCAATGTCAACGCATGCGTATTCAGTTGAAATTGTAAACAAAATGAATGCACCAAACGATTAGTATAACGAAACGGCCTAGTTGATACGCATGGCATTACAGCTAAAGCCACATAAAACGCAAGATGGCGTAACGAATAAGAACGAGGCAATAGTGGGGCGAACAACGACTACTGCTTTAGATGGCTTCCAATTTAGAGTAAATTGTCTACTTTACAACAGAAGATGTTTTGGAGGCAATTTCCACTTAAAAATAACAGACATGAAACCTGGACAGATTCCACATAAATAATTCGGTTGCTGCGTAGCTTCTGTCACGTAATACAGGCTCTACCAACAATAACAGTGTATAAATATTTACTACAAATAGGATAGAATCAGCTAATATATAACTGATGGTCAAGTTGACCGTCTAACAAGGGGCCGTACGGTACGGTTGTGAAGACAAGTATATCTTGACCTTCGACCACATCAGTTGCAGTACAGCTGTGCTGTGTTTGGCACAGAACATCGCAAGGTTTTCACCTTCTAGAAGTCTGCGTGGTATTTGGTGCTGTTAGGTTAATCCGTATTCTTTTAGAGCCATTTCTATTGCCTCGTCCTTCGAGAAAACAAAACAAAGATGAGTGCCGATTAGTGACAACCAGTTAGATTGTGCCAAGGGTCAAATGAACAGAGGCAACTTTGCCTTTAACCATTTTCTACCTGAGAATCACCATGACTATTGTCTTTGACGTTTGAAAAGCCAGTCTTGCAAGAATACTGCAACGATTGTCATTCACAGAACTTAAAATTATAATGAAAATACCACAAAGCTGATTTTTACAGAGTGACAAATGGATGCCGAAATCAGCCAGAAGTCAAGCTGTTGCACTTATATTTAAAACATGCGATGTATGTCTTTCGACTGGATTAAGCTCAACTGATAGAAACACATATGCAAAGCAAACTTAACCAACCAAGGATTCTAGAAACATTGCAAACAAGTAAAATGTCCAACGTGGTTACACAGGAGGCATTTTTGTTCACACTCGAGGTCAGTTGCACACTGCATTAGAAAGAGGGAAAGCAAACTTGGCTGAGGACATGCAACAGAAGCCACAACATCAAGACGTCGCCACTAGGAACTCTAAACTAAAACTAGTTGCACTTCATGCATGCTGTGTCAAGGGTGTGTGTGGCGCATTTTTGGTTGACATGTTTTACGCTACGGATGTTACTGGGAAGAAAGAGCAACCTTTGTACCTGTCGTGTCATGTCCAATGCTTGTCCACATAAGATGAAAACCTTCAATCATGTTTGTTCGAATGTGCGGTGTCTTCCACAAAAATCCACTTCATCAACGGCTATGTTCAAATCCTTGTGTCATTGTTTGTTACCTTTATGATTTAATTTCTTTCTACTGCATGCGGTGATCATCATCCTCTTCAGATGGTTTCCTTTTCACTTTTTCTATTTGTTAACAGCATACCCGTAGTTAAATTTATTGACATAAAACAGTAAGCTGATATGAAATATCTTTGATCAGACATATTTACACTTTATATCAAAATTGAATTTAATATTCAGCTTTCACAACTGGATTTTCATTTAAAATGCCATTTTTGTACACATTGGTCATGAAGTTTGGAGCATTGTAATGAGTTTATCAGAGAAGGCAAAACAAGCACTGATGCATGCAGACAACATCGAGCTTATACAAGAGGACGTGCTTGCAGGAAAATCTTGAAAACTATATAACTACAGGCAATAAAATGGTGAAAACTCTGCCTGTGTCATATTAGCTTCTGCGCTGTTCTGTTTATGGTCATGTGCAGAAACAGTGGCTCCTCTATATATGATAGCAGACTTTTTTTATTAGCAGTATACTGAGCCACGTTATCTTACTAGTAATTAGTAACCCACATTATATTTAATTTTTTTTACTACACTTCTATTACTATGAATTAACTTTAATTGTATTATGACCACATACATAAGTAATATGGACGTGTATATTACACATGTGCAATATTATGTAAGAAATTTAGGGGTCAAGTAAACATCTTGCTCTTATAAAGAGTGGTGATTATTGTTTCAGATCTAAACTGTTCTCTAGCTACTGATTGTACAAAAATATATAACAACTGCCTGGTAATATATAACTGCCACGAACATATTACATAAAACCTCTAGCTATATTGTATGTAGCTAAGTCATATTGACAGTAAATGTGAATCAGGTCTTTTGTGTTTAAAATGTATTACCACTGGTAACTTAGGTAATCGTTTTCTTAACAATTCAACATTATTTTGTTCAACTCTAAGACTGGGCAATTTGTAAAATTATCTAGTCAAATTAAATTACATATTATTATTATTACAAGCTAGCGTGGCACTGCAGATGTTTAATTTTTTTCGTTATGTTAAATTATACTGAATAAAACATTTAACTGAAGTTAGATAGGTTAGATTTAAAATCAGATGTAATTTAAAATATATATAATTATTTACTAAAATAATATATGTATATAAAATTACCTTGGGATTCTATGCTAATAAAAGAAAATTAGAAGTAAGACAGCGTTAGCTATGAATATCTAACCTCTTGATATTCACCTATATTGAACAGGTCATAAATTACGTTTAAAGAAGTATTTTAAGTAATATTCAATAGTTGAAAATAAGGAAAAACGACAACACTTATACAGAAAATAGCAAGACTACAGCAGAAAACAATGATACCATGCAAATACAGCACTATAAGCCTCTATACATACACAATAATTGTATGTTATTAAACAACAAAAGAAACTGAAACAACACAAGCAGAAGGACGCATTCTGTGTTCCATCAGTACTGTGTAACACTTTGTATGGCGTGTTGTTAGAGTTTATTATGTGATGTGTTGCATGTGTGCATGTGCACATATATAATAGTTTCTTGTCTATCTAATAACACATTGTTGACTCTAGGTCGATTACAAATAACCTTTCAAGAAATTACATTTCCTATTAGACTACATATACATTCCTCCTTACAATGAATGTAACCAGAGATGGATGCAGTACTTTGGCTGTATTCCTATAATGAATACTAACTTACAACTGAACAAGGAGCAACAAACCAATCATCGGTTATGGCCATCACAGAATTTTGATCATAGACTTGCATACGACTTATATGTAAAACTAATAATTTTATAAACATGTAACTTCATAAGTAAATACCTAAAAGTAAACATCTTTTTATATAACTCACCAATTGGTTGATCATGGTCGAGGAAGAAAATTATCACAAAAATAAGTGAATGGACCTTGGTATTCTTAGAGGAAATATCGCCACATTGTTCCGCAAGTCAACATATTAATATTTGTGACAGTATTTGAAGTACTGTATCCATCCTGTTTCTGTATGTTAAAGAGGGGTTATTTCTGTTCATTATTATTTAAAAATCATGTTGTACAGTGTAAATCATATACATTCTAACATACGGACCATTCAAATATGTTTGAAAGAAGCAGAAACAAATTTTGAATTAAACTGCTCAATTACCACAAAGACACCGCAATGTCACTCAAATCACTGAACAGCAAATCCAGATAAAGCTATGATTCCACATATGGCATGTAATAAAACAACGACCAGAATGTGCACTCAATGGAAACTTATAAGTCAAGCTTATAGGACAAAACCCCCTCCGGACAAAACCCCCTCCGGACAAAACCCCCTTGGACAAAACCCCCTCCATACATAACTCCATCAAGACATAAGCTCTTTCCGGACAAAACCCCCTCGGACAAAACCCCGTCATCATAGATACTAGCCTCAAGAATTATCAAAAGAAGTAAACTTAGTTTGGCTGTATATTTGTGCATACTATATATAATATAGCGGATCGGTGGTGCTGAACAACAATCTTCTCTTCTCCTGAAATTTTAGCTTAACTTAATAATTGTATAAATATATTTTTTAAACAAAATTGGACGCATTCAATTGTAATTATAATTTTAAATGATATTTTAGTTGTCTTATAATGTATGTCTACTAATTTAAATTATATTTTTAGAAGATAACATATATATATATTAAAAAAAATTAAAGGACATTTTATGTATATTTATTTATTTATTAACTAGTTTACACCACAATTATTGTTAAATAGAAAATCTATTATTTAAATTTTGTCTTTTTCATTTTCAAGAACAAATTATGTACAATATGTATATCTTATATCTATAGCTTATATTTATTTGCCATATTTCATTTTATTGTATATACATATATATATATATATATACAGTGTATATATATATATATATATATATATATATATATATATATAGGCACTATATGAGTCAACGTCTGACTACATTCCAATTCATCATGTAATGCACGTTGAATATGGCAATAAAGCTTTATTATTATTATTATATATATATATATATATATAATTTATATATATATATATATATAATTTATATATATATATATATATATATATATATATATATATATATATATAATTTGGTATGTAAAAAAAGTAAATACATACCAAATATATTATAATTACTAGCATAATAAATTTGCTATTCAAGCAAGTTACCCTCTGTCTAGTATCATTGATGAGGGGGTTTTGTCCGGAAATGGATTGTCTAGAAGGAATTATGTATGGAGGGGGTTTTGTCCAAGGGGGTTTTGTCCAGAAATGGCTTATGTCTAGAGGGAGTTATGTATGGAGGGGGTTTTGTCCGAGGGGGTTTTGTCCGAGGGGGTTTTGTCCGAGGGGGTTTTGTCCGGAGGGGGTTTTGTCCGTGCACTGTTCCAAACATACATTGGCTGATTAGTTTTGTAATCCATATGCAGCAAATTGAAATGCTTCAATTCAAAACATATCTGCACAGGAACTGGATAAAACATTCCCAAATGGGACGTTACTCAGAGGTACTCCCCATTATGCATGCCAGTGATGCCACATCCATATGCTTTTCTGTACATGTGGAATAGCTTTATCCTGAGAAAGGTCCTGACCTATCAGGGATGAAGATTTAATATCTTCAGACTTGAGGCCACACCTTTCAAAACTGCGTTCTGATTTAAATAAACTGTTTCCTCTCAATCAAAACACATACATTTAACCAACTGCAAAATCATTCATTAAAACATGGCATGCTACACTGAACATACCATCACAGAACACGATTTTATAATAAAAATGAACAGAAAACCTCCCTTTAAGTTGCTGGGAGCCATGTGTCGTGCAGGGGAGTCGTGTTAGGACCAAGACCTACCTCCTGCAGGAGATCCTGGGCGGCGATGGCCTTCAACACATTCTTCTTACTCGTCTCCTGCACCTCTCCGCCCAGCACTAGCTCGTCCAACATGAAGTACGCCTTCTCAAAGTTGAAGATGATGTCTAGTTCACACACCTACGACACACAAACTGCATGCCTACAAGTCAGCTCAATGCAGTCGCCTATTGAATATATTGTTCATGGCTCCAAGAATGGTTTATTATAGTATAAATTAACTTACTTTGGGGCTTAATTGTAGATGATGAGTACGACGTTTTGCCACGTCAGCTACGGGCCTTGTTCATCATCGACAATTAAGCCCAAAAGTAAGTTAAATTATACTACAATGTTTTTGTCTGTCTCAACTTCTGAAGGACTTTGAAAGTAATACGAGAGAAATTGGGTATTTCTGAACAACTGCCTACATCATTTGACATGAAGTACTGCATACATTACCAGATATCTGAAGTACTACAGACACTACCAAACACTGAAGTACTGGAAATATCATCAGACATATAAAGTATTGCAGGTATCATCAGCTATATAATAACAACACATTTATTGTTCAGTATATTTGTTCTTGTGCTAGCTATATACTCAATACTGCAAACAGACCAAAGACAGATATATTAAGTACTGCAGGCATCATAAGTACTGTAGATATCTCCAGGAAAGTACTGTGCTACGGACATAATATTATATGAAGTAAGTACTGCAAACATCATCATGTGATCTTAAGTATTGCACAGTGATACTGTATTACAATTTACATCATCAGATAAAGGAGGTTTGTCAGACAACAGGACAGATGCAAAATGGATTAGACTGAGTGACCACAATTTCCTACTGAACACATCAGTTTCAAAATGTGTTGTAATATGTTATTATTCGTTAATATGTCCAGCATTATCACTGGATATTATAAAAGCAAGCAAGTCAGCCTAGGAAAAAAATTGCGGTCTGATCAGTTTACAAAGCATAAGAAAACAAGTATAGTTATAAAGTCTACCCAATGACAATCCAAAATGACTGGCAATTACCGAAACTACACAGTCCATACTCAGTAGGTGACGTCCAGTATGTCTGCATTAGCATCAAATTGCATTAACACCTGTTTTGTGCACCAGATGGCAGCACCATGGCAATTTATTTTTTTCGACGATACATGGTTACAACCAACCTCACTGATATTTGCAGTACTTCATATATCTGGTGATAATCATATTTTGTGACTGCAAATTTATGTGATTAGAGGAAAGCACAAACAGTTCTTAGCTGTAATAAGGAATAAGTTCTTTTAATAGGCAGATAAACAAACCACCACATCTAGGTAAAGCAGAGTATAGAATGGCAGAAGGTTACAAAGAACTTCTGAATTTAGAACGTCACAACAAACCCATGTCTTCATTATCTGCTATACACTTACAAATACGATAGTTGTAATTCATCTTGTGCTAGAGCCACCTTTTGCCTCCAAACTTCTCATACGTTCACTATCTACAATAAGTAATATATGCTACTGAATAAAATTTAATGAGGAATCACTGAATCAGCACTGGCTTTTATTAAGGGATGTCAAAAGAAACTGTTGAAAAAGGTTGTGGGAAATGAAGGAATACAGGACAGGGGGACACTAAGGATTGCTTCTGTTTCCGTTTTATGATTAGCAACTTCCAGCCCAGCTGGATTGTGGGACATGGATGAATAATGGGTTGTGGGGCACAAAGGAATAATGTATTATGGGACATGTCCAGAGGAGTAATGGATTGTGGGACATGAAGGAATAATGGATTGTGGGACATGAAGGAATAATGGATTGTGGGACATGAAGGAATAATGGATTGTGGGACATGAAGGAATAATGGATTGTGGGACATGAAGGAATAATGTATTATGGGACATGTCCAGAGGAATAATGGATTGTGGGACATGAAGGAATAATGGATTGTGGGACATGAAGGAATAATGGATTGTGGGACATGAAGGAATAATGGATTGTGGGACATGAAGGAATAATGGATTGTGGCACATGAAGGAATAATGGATTGTGGGACATGAAGGAATAATGGATTGTGGGACATGAAGGAATAATGGATTGTGGGACATGAAGGAATAATGGATTGTGGGACATGAAGGAATAATGGATTGTGGGACATGAAGGAATAATGTATTATGGGACATGTCCAGAGGAATAATGGATTGTGGGACATGAAGGAATAATGGATTGTGGGACATGAAGGAATAATGGATTGTGGGACATGAAGGAATAATGGATTGTGGGACATGAAGGAATAATGGATTGTGGGACATGAAGGAATAATGGATTGTGGCACATGAAGGAATAATGGATTGTGGGACATGAAGGAATAATGGATTGTGGGACATGAAGGAATAATGGATTGTGGGACATGAAGGAATAATGGATTGTGGCACGTGAAGGAATAATGGATTGTGGGACATGAAGGAATAATGGATTGTGGGACATGGAGAAACAGTAGTTTGTAGAATATGTTGGGAGTGGAGGAATGATAGATTGACTGGACTGGACTGAACAAAGAGAATGGTGGATTGTTGGAGATCAAGAAATGGAGGATTGTGGGACATGAAGGGTTGGGGGACATGGAAGAATGATGGATTGTGAGTCATGGATAGTGAAATGCCTTTGTCCTTATATGCCAATTCTAGTTCCCGGCGAAATAAAACAAACACACGTTTCAAATCAACCAGTGGCAGAAGGTGGCTCTTTTTTCAGCTTAGCCAACGACACAGCCATGTGACTTGAAGCAAGACGTGAGTGCCTTGACACGAGGCGTAAGCGGTGCAATAGAAGGAGTCGAACACTTACACTACCAAAGTATTTGTCGAGTAGCTCCACGTATCTGTGGATCACCTCGAGAGCCAGCAGCTCATTATCAGACTCCTCCACACAGCAGCAGAAGTAGAGGCTAGCGTACCTGCAAGGTGCCCGCGGCAAGCTTAGTGGCGCCATCTAGCAGCCCCCGGCATGTCACGAGGTGCGTGCATGTTTGTGTGTGCACAGAGGTGAAATCCTTGTTTGTTATTTGGCTGTTTTATGCCAGATTTAGGACAGTTCGGAAGTTATGGTTTTCATCACGAGATAGCCATTGTTGTGATAAAGTGGCCGAGGCTGGTGTTTTTATTCCTGGTTTATTGATAAATATCAGCGAAACATTAATACCTGCCTAGAGGTGTTTGGTTCTTTGGAATGTTTCCCCTCAAAACAGATCATTTCCTCTCAAACAGAGAGACAGCAATGTCTTGTCACATTTAACAGTCAGTGGAGAAAGATCGAAAGACTTTTTGTTAATTTTTGTGTGTGTAAACTTACTTTGTGATGTGTGTGCATAAAATGCTTCAGAATTACAAATAGTCAAGGAACGTCTGTGGATGAACACATTTAAACATAAACACACCAGGTGGTCATGCAGTCATGTGACGCAGAAGCATGTTAAAGGTGAAAGGTCAGACAATAAGCCACTTTGCACAAACACATTACAACTGCACTTCTCAAATCACAAACAGCCAAACCGTGCCAGCAAAACTGTGCTATTTGCAAGATTATACCTACGTTTGTAAATTTTGCATGTTTTGCTGTTCTAAAATTGTAAGAGCTCCACTCAGAACATCTTTTCAAACAAATTATTTGCATAAATTGTATTAATACATCTTAGACATCCCACATACGGACTTGAAGCATTTGTACTTTATTTAAAGCAATTATTTCCTTATTGCATACATCAGATCCATCAGTATACATTTCACAACATGAAACTCAGCTCAATATGTGATTCCAGTCAAATGTGTCAGAAATTTCTCAGAATAATTTATAACAAAAATAATGTTTTGACATGACATCAATGTCAGCTCACATACAATATTACGTCACGGCACAATAACATATTCTTGCCTGATTTAATCTCCGCTGATGTGATCAGAGGCTGCAGGGCAAACGTGATGTGCAAAGGCAGGTTAAGCAAACAGTGGAAGAACAAGAGTACAGACTACAGAGACAGCTGATGTGCGGAGCGTGTCACAACTGGCCTCGCAGACAGCGGCCGTCACCAGCTCCGTGTGACTTACGTTGCCGAAATACTTGTCGAGAAGTTCAACATATCGGTGGATGATTTCTAGCGTCAATAACTCATTATCCTCCGCTTCGATGCAGACACAAAAGTACAGACTAGCATATCTAGGGATACAAACAACATCTGTCTGAGCACAGTGTACAGGGTTCTAAACGCTGCAGACACGGGATTAATTCCATGTTGTCAATTTTAATTCTAGTCTATAACAAAAATGCAGGTCAATTACCAAAAAAATGTCCATGTATGTTTGGGCTTGTATATGACCTAGTAATGGCTAATGCATAATATACTTTATCATATTTTCTTTACACCAACACTGGTAGCAGCATTCTCCAGAAATTACTACGAAAACTGTAGTCATTGTATATAAACAAACTGTTTTATAAAAACATGTCATATACAGTTTGATATCTTATACAATCACTAACATTGTCAGTTAAAGCTTGCAATTTAATTTATTTTTAAACTCCTGCAAGTTATGAGAACGTAACAGAAATGTTGGGGCTAAATAATTGAAATGATACAGAACTATTTACACAGCAGGAAGCAAAATATTTACAGTGAGCCATCTCAGAAAACAAAAAACATGACATAATATTAAAATGCAAAACTTGCCTTTTGTATACAACTTTCATATCTTTCCACTCAAGAAAGCTGCACATCTTGGGCTTGCGTGTCAGTATTGTAGTTATCAGTTCCCGTGTGATCTTCTTCTTTTGTTTCGTTGCTTGTGCACCGTACCATTTCTGGAGGCGCAGTTTCCCCTGGCGACTGAAGAGCAGCAGAAACTGCATCTGTTGGAAGCACAAACTGATTAGTTTACCCTCCCATGAAGTTTGATGGGCTCTGCTGGTATGCCCAGCATAACTTTATGCAGAGACCCGTCCACCCATCATTTGGACGTGGAAAAACCGTTTTGGACAGGCAGAAATATGGGTGGAGAGGTGGTGGACGGGTAAAAAAATGAAGGAGCAAAAAAGAGTGTTCCAAAAACCATACATATTGTCAGGTATGCCTAAGAAGTGATGGTAAATGGTGTCATATGTGTGTTTGTATTCCATTTCAGGTCATCAGACACATTTTAAAGTTTGTAAACTGGCTTAACAGTTAACATCCATGTGTCCACCAAAACATTTGTGACTGGCAGTGATTTGGTCCTGCAAAAAGCTCTGATGCCTAGACACTGGCAGGTAGCTAAGCCCCCTGCTCAATAATTATATGGCATCATGTGATGTCATGGCATAAGCACAAATAGTTGGGAATCGATTAAAAATAGCAGAAATAGTTCATGGTATGGATTGAATGAATAAGCAAACTGTTGACCGATTCCCTAGGGATAGGATCCAGAGGGTGTTGGACACATGCCCCTGTTGACTTTTACAATTTGTCGGCATTAGCCATCCGTGCCCTGAGCCTAGATCGTTTGAGTGTGCCACCTCATAATGTTGAACTTCAGCACAAGAGAATTTGAACAACCCAGTGGTACAAGTGAAGCCAAAAGCAATGAAGTTCCAGTTCCAGCAGCTGAAAAATGTTCCACACCACTCCAACTTTCTGATTCTATGGGGCACAGTGGTCAAGCAGTTCAACAGTTGCACAGTCATTTGAGCGAACTGGGTTTCAAACCCAGGTGCCATTGGGCTGTGGTTAGGTACTGTCCATACTCGTTCAGGTGTTGTGTCAAAACATAGGCAATTTTGTTGACCTTATGTTGCCTGCATCTCTGGTATGAGTTACTGTATTATATTATATCAAGGCCATTCGTTCTTTTTTGTAATTCTGGTAGCTGTGCCATGGAAAGAAAGACTGGATTCTGCAACTCAGGGAGAATAACAGGCTGGATTCTGACCCTCATAATATTATATTCTGAAGGAGATTTACTGGGTAATCATTGAGGAACCAAGAGTATCCTGCAATCAGAACAATTCTAAGGCTAAGATAGGTAAAATACTTCATGCAGGGAAATGTTGTGTCTGCTGCTGCCCAGCAGTCTCTGCTGAGCACTTGGTCTTGGAACAAATGATAAATGCACCATGTTTTCGGCCTCAAAATTGTGCAAAGACATAATGCTTTTAAAACTTTGGGATGGATTGAATGATTTAAGTGCATATCAAATTTAGACATGCTACAAAGCTACAATTATATCGGAAAAATTTAGGTGTGTCCACACAAATGCGGTTTTGCAGTCTTTTGGATGAACATTTGGTCTTTTTGTCCATTTTGTCATTTTGAGCCAACGCCGTTACCGGATCGTAATGCCACATTCTGACTCCGTCTCCGAGTCTCCCATTGGCATTGATGATTGAGTTAAGAAGGTTCGGCGCGGATCTTTTATCATATAGGTTATACATTATTGTATACATTTAAGTCATGTCTTACTGGAAACCAAATCAACCCAACAATGTAGGCAGTGCCAGTGACAATTATTACAACACAACGACAAGACAACTAGTGACACTGACGGAGACTGACAGTCACCTGTCAACTTCAAATCAAGTGTCATGATTTCGGTATAAACTATACTAGTATACACTTTCTTGGACGTGTTTGTGACGTTCACTTACCATTTTGAATAAATATTGTGTTGCTTCTATTTACTGGCTTCTACCTGTAAAAAATATAGAGGACCTAACACATACTCGCGTCTATTTTCGCTTGTAGTTCGCATAAATTAACGATTTTTCGACACGCACCACATCCACTTGTGCCGCACGTCATCAAAACGCGTGTGTTCATTTTAGTGTCGCCATCTGACGGAATCTTTAAAACTAGGCTAGATTTTTTTTACTAATCCCTCTTCTTTTGATAGAACAAATACATATAAAATGAAATTTGATTGATTGATTGATTGATTGACTGACTGACTGATTGATTTATTGACTGATTGATTGATTGATTGATTGATTGATTGATTGATTGATTGATTGATTGATTGATTGATTGATTGATTGATTGATTTATTTATTGATTGATTTATTTATTTATTGATTGATTGATTTATTTATTTAATATAAAATGTAAAACATTGTACACATATGCATAATATATAAATACAAAGTACATTTAAATATTTGGATAACACAAAAAGTGCACGCACTTATTTCCATTGTGCCATTTGTGGTCCTTGACATACATATGACAGACATTGACATAAATGACAGAACTGATAAATATAACATCTCAAATGACAAATATAACATACTAAAACAACCATAATAAAAAAAACGATATAAATAATTACTAAAATATGTAAATGACATTGATAATTACAATATAAAAAGGTATGGAAATAATCTTCTGGTTAGAAACACTTGTAAAACCTTGTTATTTATTACACAAAAATCATAAATAAATCTAATAAAGAATAAAAATTATAAAATAAAAATTACGTCATCAATTATGATTAAAAATAAATAAATGAGCTGGCTTCCTGGTCATTAAGACAACTGAACAAAAACTGCTTCAGTAGACATTTAAATTGCCTCATGTTCTGAACACTTTGTATGGAAAATGGCAATTTGTTCCAGGCATGAATTCCTGTATAGTAAAACGAGGTTTGCCCAAATGATTTAACATACGGCACATGAAGAGACATAACACTAGATCTTGTATTTATACCGTGCTGCTTACATGCTACGTTAAAAAAATTTGACATATACTTCGGTGCTCTATCATTTATAACATTATAAACATTATAAACAAGGTTCAATTTGAGTTGTTTAACTCGTAACTCCACTGGTAGCATATTCACCAGTCTAAACTCTTTCAAACCGATGTGGGTTCTGGCTGGTGCATTTAAGAGGAAACGGATTACCTTGTTCTGGGTACACTGTAGTCTGGATTTATATTTCTTGGTTAAACCAGAGAACCACGATGAACAAGCATAGTCAAAATGGCATTGTATTAAAGCTGAGGTAAGAAGTTTTTTTGTTTTTATGTTGACATTTTTTGTATGTCTATACAACAATTTTAATTTGGCATTTGATTTACAAATAATCTTGTCAGCCACTCTTTCTCCAGTTAATGACTGATCTAGGTCTATGCCTAGGTATTTAACATGGGTTTGGCATGCCAATGTCGTACCAGCACATCTCACCTGGATGGAACTACAGGTGTAATTAAGTTTACGTTTCGACCCAAAAAGAATTGACTCAGTTTTCCCTAGATGGAGGGACAGTTTGTTATTGATTAACCACTCTCTGGCTGCCTCAAGTTCTGAAGAAAGACTTTCTTGAATCAGTTGGGTGTCTTTACCCGAGACTAAAAGAGCTGAATCATCAGCATACAAAAGTAGTTTATACATCGAACAGCTGCGTAAATATCATTAATATATATTAGAAATAATAACAAATTGAACCTTGTAGGACACGTACCACATGTGACAGTCATCGGATTAGATATCGCTTCACCGATTTCAACTGATTGTTGACGTCCATATAAATATGATTTAAACCAGGCTATAGCAGATTCATGAAGTCCTATTGCTTCCAGTTTTTGAAGCATAATCTCATGATTTACTGTATCAAATGCCTTCTGAAGGTCAAGTAGCACCATGCCTATATAATTACCTTTATCTTGCTCTTGTTTTATGAAGTCAGTGAGATATATTAAACATATATGTTTCTGTAGAATAAGAGGATCTAAAGCCTGCATGACTGTTGTTCATGATTTGACAAATTTTACATGAATATTGCATTTTCACGGAACAACCACATTACAATGACCTGAGTTGTTCTCTCAATTTACTTAATAGTTAATTTATCAACGCGTATTTTAAATATAATTCCACACAAATCATGTCATAACACATGATTTTGTGATTTATATTACCGTTCTAAGTTATTTGAGTTTTCTGTTGGATTGGTCACGTAGCCAAAAAGCTTTACATTAGCAAGAAGATCTCACTACGTATGAGAAAATAAATCTTAGTTTATAATAATATTGTTTATTTCACCTAAACATACGATGACAAATTCTAGTGTGAAACGGTCTGAAATAAAACTTCCGGTCCTGATTCCCCTAAATCACCGTCAACCTTGACCGGTGTTCCTGCAAGTTGGAATGCGACGGAGTAAAAGTGCACTTATTGACAGCACACATGCGGAACTATGATAATATACGGACCATAAGAGGTTTATTTTCAGCATTAATTCGTCAAGATCCGGGGAAAGCAGAAACCTTGTGAGCAATCGTAATATCGTTCCGATTTGCTAGCTGCTGTCTGGTGCAAGCGGGCGGTAATAGCGGATGGCAAACATGGCAGCCATGCGTTCGACCTTTAGAATCGTGTGCCAAAGACAGTGTCTCGCGAACGTTGAAGCCAATGTAACGAATCATCTCAGGGCAGGAAGAGATCAGACTGCCCGCTGTCTAGTGACATTAACAGCGATCAGCAATAACCGGCTCTTGGATCCGAAAGGTGAGGTTTTTGACAGATGACTGATCGGTATTTTCTGACTGTCAGTGTCAGTCGCTCAGACAGTCGTTGACAAATGATATGTCTGTCATTCATTGAACACATTCACTGGGTGTGAGAATCGCGCGCACACACACGCGCGCACACACACACACACACACACACACACACACACACACACACACACACACACAGTGACACACAAGCATGTAATCAGTTGTCAAGTTTATCCCTAAACTGTGTTAGCAAAACAACCATTTTCAACATGTTAAAGTTGTTTGGTCTATTGGAAGAAGAGGAGTCGCAGTGCTTATTATTGCTATTGTTTTTTTTTGCATCAACTGCGTCATTTGCATGTATTGTTTTGAACTGGTGCACAAACATGTACACACATGGCCTGGGTGAACTGCAAACTTCTTCGCTATCATCTATGTCACTAGAACTTTAGCTTGTATTTTCAAATGTCCGACCTGTGAGATTGGGCTGTAGCATGAAAAATGAAATTTATCTTATTTTTCAAAAGTAACATTCATCATGTGGGAACATAACAAACAATTGATAGATAGTGTGTTTTTGTAGTTTCTTCCATGTAAAACATTTCATTTTGTGATATTCTGAAACCTCATTTATTTTAGTGAATGAATGAGGTTTTGCAAATGAAATAGCAACTTTTCGGCTGTGATTTTACTAACTTTCACCATATTTCTCCAGATGCATCTACCATTGTATATGTGAATGAAGTAAATGTTCATAAACATTCCTGTACCACTGTAGATGCTGGTTCATCATGGGGTTCACCATTGGCCGTTGCAATTCCAACCAGAGGTATCCGTCGATCGACGAACATGGAGAAAAGGGACTACTACGAGGTGCTTGGCATCCTACGCAACGCAACACAAAAAGATATAAAGAAAGCATACTATAAGGTATGTGTGATAGTGTGATGATAATATAATATTTGCAGCGAGTCATTTCAGCACTAACTGGGAAGATCGTCTGACAAATATACAACTTTTTAGGGATATATACAGTTATGCAGAAGATTCAGGAAAAATTCTAAAGATTGCTGGACATTGCTGTAAACACAGGGACGATACAGCATTCAGTATCATTCTGTGGCAGCCATTGCATGGGTGAGAAGCTTGGTCTGACTCACTTCCACCATTGTTGAGTATTAGCCCTCTGAGCAAATATGTGTGGCTGGAAATAAGGGAGCTCAAATGGCTTGGCAGATAAGTAGGCAGTGTGAAGTTATGATTGGATACTTGTAAGTGGTATCGTGAATTTATGTAGTTATAAAAGTCCAGCCTATTTCTCACTGAGGACTAATACAGCAATCTAGAATGAAATATACAATGTGCAGTCATGAGAGATAACCATTTATTAAATGTGGCATTATTTAAATATGTGAATAATATGGCTGAAACGTGAAACTGTTTATGTTTGTAGCTAGCAAAGAAATACCATCCTGATGTCAACAAAGACCCAGAGGCACAAACAGCATTCCAGGAGGTCTCTGAAGCTTATGAGGTAAGTTCTGGGAACTTATGCAAACAAAAGTCAAAACCATAATGTTGTTTATTTATTTGTTTCTTCCCACAGGCTTCTGTGTTGCCACAAAACTCTGTCTGCATGATCATGGAAACATACAAAATGTGCAGATCATATACTAAGTTTTTCTAACTACCTTGTAGGTATGTGTGATTTGAACATTTTCAACAAGTTTGATTCGCAACATTAGCTTTCTTTACAAGTACTGGTAAAACCTTTGTTATGTTTTGTTACTTGTCCAATTACATGCATAATTATGTGCATCTTTATCAAGTCTTATCAAGGTTCTTTCTGAAATTCAGTTTTTAATAATATTTTCATTCACATTGAAATTAAATTGTTTCTATGCGAAAGAAACCAAAAAGCTACAGAAAGTTGACCATTCTGTAAGGAGCAGTGTTGATGTTGTAAGGAGCAATGTTGTTATTGTAAGGAGCAGTGTTGTTATTGTTAGGGGCAGTGTTGTTATTGTAAGGGGCAGTGTTGTTATTGTAAGGAGCAGTGTTGTTATTGTAAGGAGCAGTGTTGTTATTGTAAGGGGCAGTGTTGTTATTGTAAGGGGCAGTGTTGTTATTGTAAGGGGCAGTGTTGTTATTGTAAGGAGCAGTGTTGTTATTGTAAGGAGCAGTGTTGTTATTGTAAGGAGCAGTGTTGTTATTGTAAGGAGCAGTGTTGTTATTGTAAGGAGCAGTGTTGATGTTGTAAGGAGCAGTGTTGATGTTGTAAGGAGCAGTGTTGATGTTGTAAGGAGCAGTCTAGGCTAGCGCTGTCGATCGCCATTTGCGCCATAGGCGAAACGGTTTTCTATTTGGCGAAAATAAATTAAACCTCTTCGCCAAATTGGCGAAACGTTATATCTGTCATTATTATTGATGTTATCAGCAATACATGACTGCATTATTCAACACCCAGCTCTGTTAAAGTTGCCTAAACTTAGCCATGCTCACAGACAATAGGGGAGCTTAAATCAATCAAGAATTGTGTTTACTAGACAATGGGGACCTGCCTGATGGCACTAATTAGAAGTTTGAAGCAAACAAGCACAACGCTGTACCCGACAGGTTCCATATTATCGCTCAGTATAGCCGGCGCAGTCACATGGCATTGTCAATGATTAATCAATGTGCCATCTGGTAACTATTCAATAAAATGGCAATATAGATTGTAGTTCATGTATGTTTGACAAGTTTCACCACTAGAAACATTACAGATAGAAAGATGCATGTCAAAAACGTGTTTTATTAAATATAGCCTGCGTCACCCAGGCCAGGATTACAGTCAGCCACAGTTAACTAATTTGGTGAATTACTGTTTTCAATTACTGAGCAGTTAAATGAAGTTTTAAGATAGGTAATAATTATTATCAATACACTGTTTGAATCACTGCGGGGCAGCAAGCGTAGAGTAGGTGGTTATTAATTATTTTACCTTGTTATAAAAGTATATCTTTCAATTTATGTTATACACACCTGTAATGTAAATTTTATTACATTAATAGTATGTGTTAGGTGCTGTTTCTTTATGTTTTGCAAAATTCCCAACAGTTGTTCAGGTTTCATTTTATTGTTAAACAATGTTCTGTTAAATTATACTGGATGTTTGTTTGCGTTATATATGTTTAGCAAAATATATACAGGGGTCGACAATAGTGCTGGCCCGATGGCCCGACGCGTGTTTTGAGGGTGTCGGGCCAGTTCGGGCCATCAGTTTTTATATATATATATAGAAATTATTCACCATTGTTTTATATAGTTTCCATCAGTTGTCTCTCATTACGCAACAATTAAACATAATCTGTGACAGCGTGGACTCGCGTTATCAGTCGAAACTAGTCACCATCTTGTATACGAATTGCAAGTTCTCCATAACTTGGCACGGTGTCGCTACTGGCGACGTGAGGCGGAGACGTGAGGCAGACACCTCCCTAGTGAATTAGCTAAGATAACGCTTCGGATTTTGTAGTAATAGCCGAGTGGTACCTAAATAAAATTTGTCATTGAATTTCGCGTTCTGCTTTACTATTGTTGGTATCCTAATCTGTAAAACTAATAGACAAAATATGTTGAGCATGTCACGACGACCCCTTGTGGACTTCTTGTGAACTTGTACTAAATAATAGTGTTAGTAACGAAATAATGATATTGAAATAGTGATAGACCGTAACTATAGGCTAAGTAATAACTCACATAAAACATTGTTACCTTGTGGTAAATTTATAACGTTTGGCAGCGAACGGATCCACACCAACGACAACGTCGTCTAGCTAGCGCCATGGCATTATCTAGGTCACCTCGTGTCACGCGCATAGCGGCCGGAATTCCCCGAAGCTGACGTCACAACGGCGAACGCCAAATAAGGAGATCGTCGGTCGAATATATTTACTTGGATTTCCCGTATATACAGGTCAAAGGGCGGGGATGCCGTCTACGTAAGCAGTTAGAGGACAGTTTGGCGGTTCTATTCGTACCACACAACATGGCGAACAGTGAAAGTACGGTGGCATTACTAAGGTCTAAACATCGCGTATTTTCGAACATATCCTGCGTCTTCAAAACTAAAATGGATTTCACAATCGATAGGGGCTCATTTGTTATGGCAAACAAATAACTTAGAGGTATGTAATTAATATAAAAGTGAACTTTATTGACAGAATACATACAAAAGAATTAGAAAACGGCAAAAACACGTTTTTGTTTATTTGTCATTTCAGCTGCCGTTTCTATTTTAGTGTCCTAAATATAAACAAATATATTTTATTGTACAATGTACCTGTTTTTATCAGAATAAATGTGTATTCCTACAACAAAAGTTCGGGCCAGTAAGTTTTTTGGCGGGCCAGTAACTTTTAAAGTCCACTGGCCCCCCGGGCCAGTGTATACAAAACGTTATTGTCGACCCCTGATATATGTTTAGTTACTTAAAATAGGACATTTTTTTCTTGTGGATATTGTATAGAATTTTTTATTATATTATATCTTGTTTTGCACTTTTAAACCGGGTAATTTAATTGACCTAAAAAATGGCTAAAGAGAATCTCATTTGGCTAAACAAATTTCTGACCTTTAGCCAAATTGGCTAAACAGATTTTAGGCACAGCGCTAGCCTAGGCAGTGTTGTTATAAGGAGCAGTGTTGTTATTGTAAGGAGCAGTGTTGTTATTGTAAGGAGCAGTGTTGTTGTAAGGAGCAGTGTTGTTGTTGTAAGGAGCAGTGTTGTTGTTGCAAGGAGCAGTGTTGTTGTAAGGAGCAGTGTTGTTGTTGCAAGGAGCAGTGTTGTTGTTGCAAGGAGCAGTGTTGTTGTAAGGAGCAGTGTTGTTGTTGTAAGGAGCAGTGTTGTTGTAAGGAGCAGTGTTGTTGTTGTTGTAAGGAGCAGTGTTGTTGTTGTAAGGAGCAGTGTTGTTGTTGTAAGGAGCAGTGTTGTTGTTGTAAGGAGCAGTGATGTTGTTGTAAGGAGCAGTGTTGTTGTTGTAAGCAGCAGTGTTGTTGTTGTAAGGAGCAGTGTTGTTGTTGTAAGGAGCAGTGTTGTTGTAAGGAGCAGTGTTGTTGTTGTAGGTGCTGGGAGACGAGGGGAAGAAGAGTGACTATGACATGTTTGGCATGAGTGGGGGAGCAGCGAGGGCCGGGGCCGGGGCCGGGGCTGGGGCGGCGGGTCAGGGACCCTTCCAGAGACAACAAGCAGGTAGTAAGTAAAATGTCACCCATTGAAGAGGTGTCCCGTTCGTTCGTTCGTTCGTTCGTTCGTTCGTTCGTTCGTTCGTTCGTTCGTTCGTTCGTTCGTTCGTTCGTTCGTTCGTTCGTTCGTTCGTTCGTTCGTTCGTTCGTTCGTTCGTTCGTTCGTTCGTTCGTTCGTTCGTTCGTTCGTTCGTTCGTTCGTTCGTTCGTTCGTTCGTTCGTTCGTTCGTTCGTTCGTTCGCTCGCTCGCTCGTTCGCTCACTTTCATGTTTCATGAGGCACCATTGTTGGGATTTATTCTTCCATCATATGTGGTGAACTGGTGATGACCATCAGAAGTTGCTAAGGGTTTAATATAGTTTGGGAATTTGTGAATCTATGGCTTTGTATTCTCCGGGTAATTGACTGACTTTGTTTGAATGGAAATAATTATATTCATCCACTTGTAACATCAACTTTGAAATTATTGAATTATTGTATATATTATACACCTTGTAGAATACACACGTTTTATCTTGATCTTAAATTTGTGTAGATTTTTATATTACTGTGTTATTAACCCTGCAGGTGACCAGGGCCGAAAATCGGCCCAAATGCCCCTGCCTCTGTTGTAACAATTTTCATTTCCATCACACTAAACTGACACGCGAGAATTTGGTATCATTGGATAGCTGACAGATTTTTCTAGATCGTGTATATTTTTCCTTGCGTAGATTCAGTGACAGATTTTTCGCAGTCGAGTTTAAAAAGCACGTGATACAGTTGCTGCCCATATTTGGGAGATTTTACTATGTCCTGATGAATGAATTTACGCATCCATTCATAAAGTCGACACCCCCACATATTCGGTATCAAAAGAAAGCTGTGTGAGTGGCCAATCTGCCAAAAATAAACCACCTGGGTTCGGTCCATTCAGCCAATCAGAACCGTGATTTCAAATGTGGCGCCATCGACCCCCACGGAACCAAAGTTGAAGACAAAATGGCGGCCGGTAAACAACAGTTTATCCGCTTCGCGACTTTCCTTTGGATTATCTCAAGTTTCTGCGTTGATATTTTGACAAAATGCTTGACAGTATTCATAAACAAGGTTATTATATTAGTTCATGTAGTTAGATTGACTTTGGAGGCGTTTTTGGAGTGAAAATTCACCAAATTAGCAGCGCCTCATTTCTCCGGCCAGGCGCCTGGGTTGCAACGGTAACGAGCGCGGCCGCAATCGGCCGCCTTGAATCAATTTTTATGTCTGAAAAAATCATAAATATTATAGTTCTCAACGGATTTGTTTCATTTTTGTTTTATTTCGCAGCTAATATATGAATCTACATTTGTCTAAATGGTGAAGTATATTCGTCCACACGATCATTTTCTGGCAGCAGGGTGAAATGGGTGTTTATTTTTAATTTTTTTTATTTCAAATACAAATATCCGCATGATTTTCATTTGTTCTACAGATATTATAATTTTATTATAATAGAGCAACCTTTTAGCGTTAAAATGATGCATCATTCATATTTTTATGACCAATATTAGCGAAGTTATGATTTTTATTGGAACAGTATGCCACAGAGGATTTTTCTTGGTCACCTGCAGGGTTAATAATAATTACAAAAAGTACTGTGCACTTTTTGGAAGAATGTAATTAATGAGGGTGACTACTTTCAGGGGGATTTGAGAGTTTCCACAGTACGATAGACCCGGAGGAGCTATTCAGGAAGATCTTTGGAGATGCTGGCTTCAGGATGTCTGGCTTCAATGACTACTCAGACTTCGCAGACTCAAACTTTGGATTTGCTGCAGCATCTGAGGTAACGTTACTTGATAACACATGGTTTTATCTTGCCAAAAAACCCAACCAGTTTCATTAATTTGTGTTTGTGGTGTGTGTGTGTGTTTGCGTGTGTTTGCGTGTGTTTGCATGTGTTTGCATGTATTTGCATGTGTTTGCATGTGCGTGTTGTGTGTGTGTTGTGTTTGTGTGTGTGTTGTGTATATGTTGTGTGTATTGTGTTTGTGTGTGTTGTTTGTGTTGTGTATTATTTGTGTGTGTGTTTGTGTATTGTGTGTGTGTTTATTGTTTGTGTGTGTTGTGTCTGTGTGTGTATTGTGTCTGTGTGTGTGTTGTGTCTGTGTGTGTATTGTGTCTGTGTGTGTGTACATGCATGTGTGCATGCAGAGTCCTGTCATAGAAGGCTGTCTCTCCATTCTTCCCAAGCATGTCATGGTTGTGTTCGTGTTTGTGTTTGCAGGTGGCAATGAACCTGACGTTCCAGCAGGCCGCGCGAGGTGTCAACAAGGAGATAGAGATCAATGTGACGGACGCGTGTCCCCGTTGTGGTGGCAACAAGGCTGAGCCTGGCACACGCACCGTGCGCTGTCACCACTGCAACGGCACTGGCATGGTAAGTGACAGGTGACGTAGCGTGTTATGACATCTTCCAGTGGCTAAATTTATACAGGTCCTCGCAAATAAATGAGTTGACATTATTATTTCTATGGACTTATGTAAACAGAAATGTATTTACACCAGATAGGTGACTGAACTTCAATTATTTCATGATTAGGGAATAATTGTTTTATTATTTCTTATGTCACAAACATGAATGGTACGGTTTGTGAATTTATAGGGTTGTCTGTTTTGATGCCATGCTCCACACTACAGGTATACATTATACAGAACTTAAAAAAATTAGCACAACATCCAGACTTTAGAACTGCTCAAAACGCTGTACAATACAGCCAGTAAACCTGTGAATATAACTGTATGTTTTAATCCACAGAAATAATACAATTATTACCACAGGTGACATTCTTGATTATACATATTTGCCCATGTTAACAGGAGACGGTGAGCACCGGACCATTTGTGATGCGTACGACGTGTCGTCACTGCTACGGCACGCGTGTCCTCATCAAGACGCCCTGCATTGAGTGCGAGGGCAAGGGCAAGACAGTGCAGCGCAAACGTGTCATGGTCCCAGTGCCTGCAGGTTGGTAGGCTGTGTCTAGGGTTAGCTTAAGTTATGTCTAGGGTTATAGCCAGTTTCCACATTGATAGCCAATGTCTAGGTTTGTAGCCAATGTCCATGTTGGTAGCCAATGTCTAGGTTGGTCCACTTTGGTAGTCTGTGTTTGTACCCAGTGTCCACGTTAGTAGTCTGTGTGTAGGTTGGTAGCCAATTACAATGATGGCAGTCATTGTCTAGGTTGGTAGTTTATATTTAGGGTGGTAACCCATGCCTAGGTTGGTAGTTTATATTTAGGGTGGTAACCCATGCCTAGGTTGGTAGTTTATATTTAGGGTGGTAACCCATGCCTAGGTTGGTAGTTTATATTTAGGGTGGTAACCCATGCCTAGGTTGGTAGTTTATATTTAGGGTGGTAACCCATGCCTAGGTTGGTAGTTTATATTTAGGGTGGTAACCCATGCCTAGGTTGGTAGTTTATATTTAGGGTGGTAACCCATGCCTAGGTTGGTAGTTTATATTTAGGGTGGTAACCCATGCCTAGGTTGGTAGTTTATATTTAGGGTGGTAACCCATGCCTAGGTTGGTAGTTTATATTTAGGGTGGTAACCCATGCCTAGGTTGGTAGTTTATATTTAGGGTGGTAACCCATGCCTAGGTTGGTAGTTTATATTTAGGGTGGTAACCCATGCCTAGGTTGGTAGTTTATATTTAGGGTGGTAACTCATGCCTAGGTTGGTAGTTTATATTTAGGGTGGTAACCCATGCCTAGGTTGGTAGCACTGGGTTTACAGGTTAATAGTATTTGTGACTGTTGGTTTCATCAAATGTATACGTTTTCATTTCAAATCACATGCTATTCAAATAAGATTCAATCCAAAACCAAAACATGCACCAGAAACACTTTCAAGATGCTGATTTGAAATCATAATTTTAAGACTGGTAGTAAATTGTTTTTGTTTTAAAAATTCATAAAAAAGAAACCCAGTGTGTTTACCCCAGTTTGTGTATTTTTCTTGGAACAGTCATAAACAGAACATACATTGTAGTCGAGAGTTCTCTCAGAAATATGTAGACATCTCCATCTCCCAAATTCTGTTTGCTTACAGGGGTGGAGGATGGGCAAACAGTCAGAATGCCTGTTGGAAGCAAAGAAATCTTCATCACATTTAGGGTATGTAATAATTAATGTTGTATGTAAAAACATATCGAAACAATGCTCACATCAAACAGGTTGTAGAATTTACATGTAATTGTAGTTTTGGCAGCTTGTTTCTAAAGTCATTAAGCCATCATTAAACAGAAATTGCACCGGTAAAAATAATGTAACAAAAAATATTTTAAAACTACATTGATTTTTTTGGCAGATCTACACACAGCAGCACATTATGTTGTACACTGTAGCAAATATTTGTTACCACCGTAGCACGACTTCAGAGTTCAGATGCTTGATCTGACAGCACAATGATGTAACAGACATACCTTTGGACACTTAGTCTCACTCTCTAACTCTCCACACTCACTATCTCTCTCCTCTCTCTCCACTTTATATCCCTCTCTCCCCCTCTGCCTCACTTCATCTTTTTACCCCTATCTGTCTCCCTTCCTCTCTTACCCCATGTGTCTCCCTTTGTCTCCCTATATCTCTTTACCCCCACTTCTCCCTTCCTCTCTTACCCCCATCTCTCCCTATCTCGCTATACCCCCATCATCCTTCCTCCCTCTCTTACCCTATCTGTCTCCCTTTGTATGTTTACCCCCATCTGTCTCCCTTTGTCTGTTTACCCCCATCTGTCTCCCTTCCTCTCTACTCCCATCTTTCTCCCCTTCTTTCTCCCCTTCTTTCTCCCCTTCTTTCTCCCCTTCTTTCTCCCCTTCTTTCTCCCCTTCTTTCTCCCCTTCTTTCTCCCCTTCTTTCTCCCCTTCTTTCTCCCCTTCTTTCTCCCCTTCTTTCTCCCCTTCTTTCTCCCCTTCTTTCTCCCCTTCTTTCTCCCCTTCTTTCTCCCCTTCTTTCTCCCCTTCTTTCTCCCCTTCTTTCTCCCCTTCTTTCTCCCCTTCTTTCTCCCCTTCTTTCTCCCCGTCTTTCTCCCCGTCTTTCTCCCCTTCTCTCTCCCCGTCTCTCTCCCCTTCTCTCTCCCCTTCTCTCTCCCCTTCTTCCTCCCCGTCTTCCTCCCCTTCTCTCTCCCCTTCTCTCTCCCCTTCTCTCTCCCCTTCTCTCTCCCCTTCTCCCTCCCCTTCTTCCACCCCTTCTTTCTCCCCTTCTTCCTCCCCTTCTTTCTCCCCTTCTTCCTCCCCTTCTTTCTCCCCTTCTTCCACCCCTTCTTTCTCCCCTTCTTTCTCCCCTTCTTTCTCCCCTTCTTCCTCCCCTTCTTCCACCCCTTCTTCCTCCCCTTCTTTCTCCCCTTCTTCCACCCCTTCTTCCTCCCCTTCTTTCTCCCCTTCTTCCACCCCTTCTTCCTCCCCTTCTTTCTCCCCTTCTTCCACCCCTTCTTTCTCCCCTTCTTTCTCCCCTTCTTCCACCCCTTCTTCCTCCCCTTCTTTCTCCCCTTCTTCCACCCCTTCTTCCTCCCCTTCTTTCTCCCCTTCTTCCACCCCTTCTTCCTCCCCTTCTTTCTCCCCTTCTTCCACCCCTTCTTTCTCCCCTTCTTTCTCCCCTTCTTCCTCCCCTTCTTTCTCCCCTTCTTCCTCCCCTTCTTTCTCCCCTTCTTCCACTCCTTCCTCCCCTTCTTTCTCCCCTTCTTCCTCCCCTTCTTTCTCCCCTTCTTCCACCCCTTCTTTCTCCCCTTCTTCCTCCCCTTCTTTCTCCCCTTCTTTCTCCCCTTCTTCCACCCCTTCTTCCACCCCTTCTTCCTCCCCTTCTTTCTCCCCTTCTTCCTCCCCTTCTTTCTCCCCTTCTTCCTCCCCTTCTTTCTCCCCTTCTTTTACATACGCACACCATTTTGCCTTGAGTATGTGAAAGCTAACAGCTTAGATGATTGGTCGACAATATAGTTCTGTTGTTCCCTGTAGGTGGAGAAGAGTAAAGAATTCCGGCGGGATGGCGCTGACGTCCACTCTGATCTGGCCGTCAGTCTGTCCCAAGCCATCCTGGGAGGCACTGTCCGTATCCCGGGAATCTACGACGACATACTACTCAATGTAAGCATGGCAAACAGTTTGTTTCTTGTCACACGGAAATCCATGGAGACACCCTAATGGGAAGAGAGTGGACAATGTACTTGCCATAGTACCGGTACTGGTGTTGTTTTTCATGAATGTTTCCAACAGGGAATATGCTTTCTACACTCAGACTAATATTTCTGTTTATCAGGCACAAATGTCACTGTGAAAATAGGTTGTTGCTTAATTTAAGTATAGAGTAGAATGCAGTATGACAGATGGAAGTGACACAGAGAAGCAAATATGGGAAATGGAAGAGGGAGAAGAGAAGAGGAAGATGGGGATTGGGAAGAGGCAGAACAAGAAATTGAGGGGGAATAAACAAAGGGAAAGTGGAATGGGACAGGAGGCAACTTGAGCATTATTATTATTATTATTATTACACTCACTAAATATTGTATTGCTATATTAATAGCTGCACCCACCACTGATGGTAGCATCTTATTTTGGTCAATGTAACAAACATTTTGGTGCCGTACAGCTAATGCATTGATGTGTTCTACTTGCACCATTGTCCAGCGATGCGTCATCTCTTCATCCATTGAACCAGCTGTCTCTTGTGTAGATTCCTTCAGGGACATCGTCCCACACTCGCATCCGACTCACTGGCAAGGGGATCAGTCGCACCCACAGCTACGGCTTTGGTGACCACTACGTCCACATCAAGGTCAAAGTGCCCACGTCAGTACTGCGTCCTGTTTACCTGCTAAAGCAGTGAAGATTTCCCGTGCTTAAAATCAGCTGAAATTCACTGCAGTAAATAACTGGCTGTTGAAGTCCAGGGACTTCACAATAACAAGAATGTTTGGTCATGGACAAATAAAGCTAACCTAATTCAAACTTGTCATGGTCAATTCCAAGTACAACTGTATTGGGTCACATACAAGTTCAAGTATATTTGAATTAAAATGCATAATTCAGATGTCAATTATTCACTGTTTTGAAGATATGTAATATTGATTATGTATATAATCAGGATTAGTCTGTTGATGTCACCTAGGCAAAATTCTAAATATTAAATTTGTGTTCTTGAAATATATATAAAAAAGCACTTTCTATTTTGACAAGTGTACATATGCAATTACTTGACTCTCCAATCCACATGTACTCACTTGTTAGTTGGGGGGAAACACTTCTGTTATAATTATTATTTTGTCACTTGTGAACTGTGTTTTGTAGAAAACTCACTGAAGAGCAGAAGTCGCTGATACTTGCGTTTGCGGAGACAGAGACTGGCGTTGGGGGCACAGTGAATGGAGTGACAGACACCACACATGGTAACGTCTTGTTGTAGTCCCTGTGGCATGTCTTGCTTTTCTTTAGTCGTTTTCTTTGTCTAGCATTCAGCTTGTTTGCATCATGGATGTGAAAGCATTCTTACTTTTCCCCACAAAAGTTTATGTTGCACCTTCTGTTTAAAACATGTGGGATAAAAGCAGTAATTTTTTATCATTGGTGTTTAACAATAAATATCTACCCGGTAATCTTGGACATTTGTGCAGAGAGAAATGTCACCAGCAGCACCCAAACATGACAAGACTGACAGCTCGGTAGAACCAAACAGGTTATTCTGTTTCGACTTTGAACGGAACACAGAAAGAAAGTACATGTTTACAACAACATGAAGATCAGTCAGTCTGAGATGTACCACGTTGAGACAGGCTGAGTGAACAGGGAGCACTTGCTGTACCACTGTCCACTGCAGGATGACCACAGGCAGGATGTGTGGTCGGACGAGATCCCCTGAATGAGAGGAAATACCCTGAATGAGAGGAAATACCCTGAATGAGAAGATGTAGAGGAATCTGAAGGCACAGAAGAGGACTGCATCATTTGTGATGGTGACATAGGTTCTAGTCTAGAAGTGAATGGCAAAGAAGAGGATAACAGACATGCAAGTGTAGAAGTATATGGAGAAGAAGAGGCTGACATACGTTTCAGTCTAGCAGTGAATGAAGAAGAAGAGGAATGAAACCCATACAAATACAGTTGCATATTTAATGAGCATATTTTTTGTCTTATGTATGTTATTTACAGTTGTCAGTTTTTTCCAGGGGAAAGGAGACGCACAGCATTTTTAATATCGAAAAAATTTCTTATACTGTTAACTCTCAGCAGGAAAGTTGATCCATGAGTGAACATATACTGTGGAATCAACAACCAAATTCTGAACAGAAGAATGATGATGTAGTTGTAGAATATGATTTTGAATAAAAAGACATTTTGGTTTTTTGTTTATCTCTGGCCTTTTTGCAAATGAATTCATATGGAAAATCCATCCATTAAACAGAATCCAGTATAAAATTTATAAATTTCAAAATACAAATAGCCACCACTATTTCCACGAAGGACACTATTTCCTTGGCACACTAGTGAAAATACCTTGGGTGTGCCTCTCCTGGTGTTGACAGTCTTATATTTGCAAAGTAACTATCGGGGAACAAAATTATTTTTTAAGAACGAAATTTGGCTCAGAATAATGTTAATAACTGGTCACCAGGTGGAGCTTCAGATTCTTCTTCTTCGTTTTCAGATAAAACGAAGAAGAATGAGAAAGAGCGAGCCACCTCCGGCCAAGTTGTCCAGGACGGGGAGGAGGAAACGTTCTTTGGCAAAATTAAGAAGAAATTTTTCGGATAATGAAATGAAATTGGATTCTAGATATAGGTAGTTACGTTTATTTGGAAATAATAACTTCTGGTCACAATGTTTTACAAATTATTTGTCGTCCTTATCCGGTGGGGGGGGGCTACTGGTGGGCAGGTGGGGTTGATTTTTTTGGCAACTTTTGTATAACATTCTTGCTCTCTGCTGGGTTTTGTTTTTCCAATTTATGTGCGAATAATGTGTATTATTTTTTGTCATGTTCACTAGTTATGTTAATAATATTATGTATAAACAATATATGTATGTATGTATATATATATATATATATATCCTCTTGTACAAATTTATTTATGTTTTATGTTTACAACATTTTCTTTATAATAATACATTTTACAAGAGGATATATTTATCTCTCTCCTCTTGTACAATTTATTATTATAAAGAAAATGTAAAAAGTTCAGTGAGTTGTACACATATATGATTGTGATAACATTAATTGGGTTTTTGCAGCATGATTACACTAAAACCACCATTTCATGCTTTCAGGTAAACATGTAATTGACGACAAGGATGGCATTGTGTCTCGTTTGCGGGAGGCTATCCACGGAAAACCAAAACCTCCGGATGTCGAATTTGAAGAACCACCAAAAAAGGTGGAAACCTCGAATGACAACCCCAGTGAAGATGAAGTGCAGGAAAAGACAGAGGAAGTGAAGTGTGGTGAAGACAAGTCAGAGGATGAAGTGAAGGTCAAGGATGAGGACAAGGACCACGATAAACACACGTGTGATGGCAAGGGAAGTTGTGGTGGCAAAGGAAAGTGCAGTCACAAAGAGAAAGGTGACGAGAAGGATGATGACAAGGCATTCAAAAGGAACTAGTTCCTTTCAAGTAGCCTAGTGACCTGTGAGACAATGCAAGTGGCCTGTGTCGTTGACGGTGATTAGGAACTTTGAGACTACAGTGACACAGAAGACAAAGTGCTATAGAATGTTAGTAACAAACTAATTTTAAAATCTGAAGCAACTTTTAACATATTGATGGCAGCACTTAGAAATGCTAAATCTCCTCTGATTTTAGCCTACATCTGTGGTAGATAAAATAAAATAAATATAGCTTCTTTGAAAACAAGCAAACTGGGAGGTTATACAAACATTGTATTGGGAAAAAACTGCAAAATGGACATGATTCTAAACATCCATATTTTAAAACATTATAATGTTATGTTGTCTTGCAAACAAGTATCCTTGGAAAGTTGTTATTTTTTCACATGTGTTTTGCATTTGTGGAAGTATGGTGGACATTATGACAACATGTCTGTTGACCTTGCCCTTTGCTGCCAGAAGAATTTATGAAGCCACTGAAATGTTCCTTATAAAGGACATAACACTTTAATGGAAAACACGTTTGTTCCCTAAGAAGGTACAATTTATGTTTTAAAAGGAAATTTGTGGTCACATGATCTCATATTTGGGTAAACAACATGTATTTACAACACTTGATAGACTGCCTCTAATCTAAATGGTTCAATAACACCTTACATCCACATGGCACACAACAGATACTTCTGTACAGTTCACTAACAGCCAGTGCTAATGAGAATAAACTTGTTGATTGATAGATATCCTCTGTTTATGACGTTATAGGAAATGTAGGAGAGCTCCTTGTTTGTTTGTATTTTGTAAGCTTGGATGATTCTGGCTGATTCAGCTTGATCAGTCGTGCCAAGTTCAGTGTACATAGTATTGCCTCGGAGTAAGAAGTCTGTGGCTCATTGTTGTGTCTCGCCTAAGATCATCCATGAAGATGTTACATGTGACAGCTGCGTGCCATGGTCATGTGCTGACCTAACTGACAAGGATTGGGGTCATGTTGCTGTACTTCAGTCATTTCTTTCAGTACTTGGGTTTTTGCGATACTTTGGGGTCAGGTTCATGCAATTTAGTAATTTCATTTACTACTTAAAGCTATGCTTTGGTTTTCAAAATACTTGTATCTGGGCAGTTGTAACTGCTGAAATAGCTAGTACAAATACACATAATAGCATTATGGAGGATTATAACTGAAATGTCCTGGGTGTTATGCTTGACCTGATGAATTGTACTTGTTACAATTATCTTCAACCCCCCAACACTGATACAGATTATTAAACAGAACAGCTTGGAACTAATCTTCTTTGTTGAGATCTTTGCAGAAGTTAAATTTTCCATGTTCTGAATTCCACCTATGAGTTGCAGACACTACACATTGCCCCAGCTGCAATCATTATGCTGCATTTAACAAAATTAAGTAGGAATTTTTGAGTCATATTCATAATACGCGCATGGTGATTGGAATGCAGTCTTTTTAACTGGGGTCAGATAGTGATGTTGAAAGTTGACAATGACACTTATTTGCAGGGATCCATTTCTTTTGTGAAGGTTTACCAAGGGGTCTTGGTTATTACTGGAAGTCTGTTGGCATTTTACTGAAGTGATGAAACGTGCATGATTAAAATGTGCTTGTACAATTATGAAGAAGAACTTACTGCAAGGAGATATACAGGCAACTTTATGATGTATCAACAATAATAAACTATTGAATCACTATAATTTGTTCAGTTTGAAAAATACGTGTGCGAATGTTTACATATCCCATCATAACTCTGTGAAACAATGATTATTTTATATTGGCAGGTGAAATAACTTTCAATCTGTGGATTGCCTGATGTGGTTTGAATAACTGACTAGGAGAAACACCTGAATTTATTACAGACCTGAAGAGGTCTTAGCCTAAAGTAATGAATAATGTTATAACGGAACAATGTTTAGACCTAGGTTAGTTTTCATTCTCACAGACAAATATAACATAATGGAACTGATGTAACAATTTTGTAAATGCTAGTTATGAAATGAATACATCTGGTATGTCGGGGAAAAAAATTATGAACAATAGCCAAATATTTCAGAACTGACATAGAAGCGGTTTGATAAATAATGGGACAACAGTCCTTTAAACTGTATTGTAGTTTGTAAGTATAAATGGAATGTATTTTTGCGAAACTGCAGGGAACTGTCCACTTTAATTAGTCTTTATAACAGGATTGATGATAAAAAAAACAGCTGCCAGAGATCAATTAACAAAGTAGTTGCAGTTTCCATGCAACACCAGCCTGGGCTCCTAGGTGGGGTGTCTGGTTCCGTCTTGATTACACAAAATTAAAAAACACTCAAGCATTTAGTCCAAGCTAACCCAGTCCCAGGCTTGCATTTTCTCTGCATGATTATTTATCAGAAATGACCAGAAACACAGCCAATTTATGTGAATGCAGCAACAGCTAGGGCTCGTAATTAGAGGAATCAGACCAAAAAGGGTCTTTCAATAAGATAAATGCTTCCTTGTCCACGTGCCGTCAGTGTTTCTGTTCTGGTGGCATGCTTATTTTTCTCTCGACAAAACATGCTGAAACACTAGATAAAAATTTATCATTAACACCCTAACGCGATGACAAATAATATGTAAGATCTCCATAGATGGCACCACTTAGCATATAGTGTTTTATTTAACTGCTAGATGGCGCCAGCAAAGTTTCCCATTCCATCCCAGAATGCCGGTTAACTTCCTTTCGCCATTACCGTAGTAAGGTAAAAGATGATGTTTTGATCCGTGCAAAAATCTACTTCCATCTGTTAACTTAGGCCACTTCTACTGTTTATACCATACAATACAAAATCACAATATACACACAACTTATATTATTTGATCACTGCTTGCATCCGTTAAGAGATAAACTGATTATGTTGGTGTAAATCACGGCGATACTCGATAGTCATGCTTCCACTGTTCCAGTGACTATATCATTAGCTTTTAGAGCTTCTGTTATCGATAACTCGTTTCAACTGTTGCTTTTTATAGAGATCAAAGTGAAATCTGGATTTTGATTACATGCAGTTTCTAACAAAACCGTGAAAATATGTTTGTTTCCCTATTTTCTAATTGACCCTGTCACGTCGGTTGTAAATAGTTGTCGGGACAGTGGAGTGTCGTTGGTTGCGTTGACAGTCGGTTGACGTAAGATGCTGGAATAGTTTGTTGTCAGACTAGTGTGAACATTGTGAAGAAATGTGTGCTATGTGTGGAATAGTGGTAGCTTTTGGAAAACAGAATGAAAGAATAGCGTTATTTGTAAATTGCCTCATCCGTTGATGTGATGGGAAACGTCAAAATTATGTCAAATATGTTGGAGTTGAACAAACAACAGAACTATGACGTTACTGTAATACTGTTAGTATTACTTAGGCACACATGATTTTCTACTAAATTCATCAAGAAATCTGCAGGCATAAAGTTATGGTTATATCTGTAAGTAGCAGCATTTGATAATATTAACCTCAATAGTAACAGAGTAAGTAAAAGCCAGTAATATATGAAGTTAAATGTCAGTTAGTTACTTATTTTGCATGTCTCTGTTCAAGAATCAGTTGCCTCTACAATTTACATGTTCGTTTATATTTTTAGACATGGCACCTCGTGAGGGAAGGAAGAAGAAGCAGGTGACGCACGAGGTGGTCACTCGCGAGTACACCGTCAACATCCACAAACGCATCCATGGCATGTAAGGAGCAGGTCTAATTGCTTTATTCTCACTTCATAAGTCAGGTGCTAGACATACATAGTTGGTGCACAATGTGTAGACAATCAGTAGCCAATGATTTAAACAATTACACTGAACTGCTGTTGACATAAAATGTCTGAATATGAGGCTACTGTTGGTCAATTAGTAAGCTTTAAATAAACAGTAAGCACCCAAAACAAACATTGAATATATAGAATACTAACTATGTAGTGTGCATGCCGGTACCTTTTCATGATACTGTTATTTGAGACACAAACTGTTAATGTTTGCAGGGGATTCAAGAAGAGGGCGCCACGTTCCATCAAGGCTCTGCGACAGTTCGCAGAGAAGATGATGGGAACTCCTGATGTCCGAATTGACACCAGACTGAACAAACACATGTGGTCAAAGGGCGTCAAGTAAGCACATTCTCGTATATGCCCCAACTCATCCCAATCCATAATTAGCCACTCTGCAGCCAAACCTGATTTAGGTGGTCTTTTTATTTGTAGCGTCGATGATAGCTTATTACAGTAATAAATAAAATATGGTGGTCAAAACAGGTGTTAGCAGCATTTCTGTTAAAGCTATTTGTGTGCAACTGTCATTCTTGGGTGTAGATAACTGTTTATATAACATTTTTGTTGCATAAACTTGAGGAATATAGACAAATACATTTTTTTATTGTCTATTAGTTGGACATCTGTTGTGATGAGCTGTGGGAACGTTTTACATGTCATGTCAAGTTATGTTTGTGTGGCATGTCATGTATATATCATGTTTACATTGCAAGTGCATAGTGCGCTTTTAAACAATGTATGAGGTATAAACAGTTAAGACAAATTGAAACTATGACTGATGGTATATGCTACAGGAATGTGCCCTTCCGCGTTCGTGTACGACTGGCCCGCAAGAGGAACGAGGATGAGGATTCCCCCCACAAGCTCTACACCCTCATCACATACGTCCCAGTCACCACCTTCAAGAGTATGTATATTTTTGCACCCTCACGCCATTTTTTTTTTTCGTCGTTACGCCAATGTTTAACTGACATTGCCATCAGACAGTATGAATCATATTACAATTTTGAACTATGTTAGGCAGCTGGCTTTTTGACAATTAAAAGGTAACGAGTTCAATGTGCTGTCATTGAATGATGTAAAGTGTAACTAAGTGCATGTAAGTGTATATATTTATTATTTGATATACTGTCATGCCACATTAATAAATCTCCATGGTTAAAATTGATTCTATGAAAACATATTTGGTGTAGTTTTTGTTGTGTTGTTATGCATGTTTCTGCACAATGTTTTTTCAATGTTCGATTATGTTTAGGTCCTGTGTTTTGATCAAATGACTTAACTATATATGAAGAAAAGTGTGTACCTTTGAAGACAACAGGTGTACATGTACTGGAAAATAGGTTACTAAATTTTTTAACATAAACAACTATTGTTGTATACATATTGATTATGTTCATCTTTTCCTTTCAGACACGCAGACGGTGAACGTAGAGACGAGTGATTAAAGTGTATGATACATAAATAAAATTCTCAAGACTAACAGTTTGTCTGGATGTTCTTGTGTCATTGGGATCATCTAAAAAAAAATTGTGTTTTATTTTATCACCTAGCACCCAAAATTGTTAAGATTAGGCCTTATGGGTTTTTCATAATTGTTACACATTTACCTGTTTGTAAAGATGCACTAATTCTCAGACCTCTCTCATTCCTGAATTAGTACTTTAAAACAGTATATATATATATAACATTTGTAACAATGTTTACAAACATTTGCAGTATCTATGGCTATAGAATTTACATGTGATCACCAGTTCATTTACTCCACTCCCCTCATATGAACAGGTAGATGTTGACACTTATGAATAACTCCCTTAAAAATTGTATTCATGGAATTTAAAATTTATATAAGAAATTATACTAATTCACATCGCTGTTGATGCCCTCTTGTATAATCAGTTGTCTTTATACATAGCATTATTAGTGTTCCCAAAGTCAAACAAAAGCTCATCCATTAAATACGCATAAAATCCTGGAAAAATGACCACTACATATCTGCTTCCCAGTTTCTAGTCGGGTTCCCTCGTACATAACCAATAGTTCAGCAGTTCTTGACCTTTTTGCCTCCTAGGTCCTTCCGTGAACAATACAAACTCTGGGTTCCCCCATAAGACATGACATGTATAAGACAGATACGCAAGATAGCTGCAACATAAGTTGTAGTTACGTCAGAAACTTATTTTACCTGGTAATTAAAAAAATTGCCATTTACAGACCCCAGGCAATATTCTACACCCTCCGGTGTGGTGGTGACCCCTGGTTAAGAAATGCAGCAGATCTGGCTCACAACGGGAGGTTACAATCACTGGTTAGTAATGCAATGTACCGCATTGATGAACTTCTGACATGTTAATGAAATGTCATCGTTGCAATCCACAAGTTATAATTTGCTATATAAGTTATTGATACTACTCATTACACACGCAAAACTAATTTTCGCCGATGCTCGGTATTCAGTGCTCAGTAATTCCATGTATAGCTCTCGTCCTTTGATTCCTTGCACCCGCTCGAGATACACAAGCGTAACTATGTTTCCACGTGGTTCTGCTTGTGTTTACAATAGACGTGATGAGGACAAGTTGTTTCGAATTCAATGCAATTTACCGTAAAGCAGCTAAATCTAAAAGTGTAACGAGATGATGGGTGTACAGGTTCTTGTACGGTATTACCCCTGAAACCAGCAACATAGACCTATTCAACGTTCTTTATTTATATTTTTCGCTGGCCATTTCACACAGGATCAAACAACTACCCATACAAAATGAAATAAAGAAAAAAATGGAGGTGGATAGGACACAGGTGCAAACCTCCAGAAACCACCACCCGTCAAGCCATCACGTGAAACCCCTAGGGTAAAGGTGAAGAGGTAGCTAGGCTACGAAACACCTGGCAAAGAGACAGAGAAAAAGGGAAACAAGAGATGTGTTCAACCAGGAGAGAGATGGAGATGGTGGCCACGGACAGAAAACAGTGTCGTTCCTTGGTCGATGGCCTATGCTCCCAGCGAGCAAACAGACATAACCAGTTCACATTTTTATAGGTTGTTGTTTTGCAACCTTGATTTTACTCTTAGTTTCTCTGCGATTAGTGACCGTTTCCATTTGGCTTCTTTCTGACCTGTTCCATAAAGCACCATTCATTTCTTGCCGCCTTTTCTTCATGCTCCGCCCCTTGACCTTGTCCCTCTCACGGTGACAAACGAAAGTTTTTGTTCCCAGTTAAACACAGGGTGTCACTAAAAAAACTACTTGCCGGATTTTGAAACAAATGTCGCCGGTTGATACTATAGGTCATAATTCGTTAAAGGTGCAAAGATGATTAAAACCCGGAATATTGCCCATAGCTAGTTATTAAGGGCCACGACTAAAACAATATTATATAAATAAAAAACGCATCAGTCCTCGACCTTTTAGATTTATTCCTCTCGAATAACATGTTATTTTGATATCCTTGAATAATATTAAGAGTGCACATTCTTACACATCTTAACATTCAGAATATGTTCTTATTGTACTATTCAGCCGCTTTGGCTGCCAGTGAAGTGAATAAACTTTATTATTACTTACTAAAAAAAAAACACCACAAGTAAAATTGTCTGCTGTGTAATATTATTATGTTTGGCGCGTGTTGCATTAGTTTAGCTTTCACATTCCACCTATAGCTGGATTACTGCTGGAACAAACGATGACTGTCTATACTGTACTATATCTGTATATATTATTATATACTCTCTCTCTTCTTTTCTCTCTCTCTCCTCTTTTTCTGTCTGTCTCTCTCTCTCTCTCTCTCTCTCTCTCTCTCAAAGAAAGAAGAAACACGATTAAGGAGCAACTTATCCTAGGATAATATGTTGTCCGTTATATCTATCTGCCCGCCCGCCAGTGAGAGAGGCAGCAACCATCTAAGCTCACACATCCCCACACCCACCAATTTAACCGCCCCACATACCATCCAACGCCCCACATACCATCCACCCAAACCCACCCCAGCGAACCACTTCCACCCAATTACCCAACCACACCATCAACCCCATCTAATCACCTCCATCCATCAACCACACAACCACCCTCAATCCACCATCATCCCCACTCCAGTGTTTCTTCTTCCAAGCATTATAGCAACCTTATGAAATTGCTGAGTTTTACGTATGTGCTCTGTGAAAAAAAGCAAAGTGTTAAAGGTATTAAAATAAATAAATAAATGTAATGTTTGTTCAACTTGGGATTGTGGACGGATCTTACTAGATTGTTGTATGACTGCAAGAGGTCACGTAGTCATCCTTCAGTGGCTACAGAC